>CALSCQ010002349.1:0-15327 GCA_943704525.1 Pigoraptor vietnamica | reverse complement strand
CCCCCCCCCCCCCCCCCCCCTTCTTCCACACACACACATGCACATGACGTGCACCCACTCGTTCCCCTGCCCTCGCAACGCCTGGATCCACTTGGCCTGGTCATACGACGACCGCCTTCGTCGTATCGTGTTATGGGCCGTGGCGTCGCCAGGCGCAGTGTCCGTCACATCGCGCTCGCGGCCGTCCGGCGGCACATAGTCTGCGCCTGCTTTGCGAGTAATTACTTCTTAAGCTGACAGTGCAAACGTGGTTCTATACGTACTTAACAAGCAAACAGGCGCTGCGCTGAAGTGACACGAGATGGTCAAAAGTGCGATTAAAGAGTCACGCTCAGATCACTGTCATTATCTCACCGTCAGTGTCGGTTGGCATCTCCTCACTCTCCTCCCCACTCTCCTCTTCGCCTCCGTCGTCGTCGCTCCCGCTGTCATCGCTCCCTCCGCTCCCTTCGTCAAACTGAAGTGACTGCCGGCCTTGCGGAGCCGCGTCGTCGCCGACGTGCTCGAGTGCAATCTCAATGTCTGTCGAAGCGCCGCTTTCCGCTATCGCAGAAGACACAACGGCGTTGCGCGGGGCGTGCGCCATACCGTTGTGTTCGTGCGACACCTCAGCGGTGTCACTTGCGGAAAAACTCAACACCACATCGCTTCAGAACTTCAGCGCCAGCAATAAGAGAGAGTGCGTGTGTCTCTGTGTGTCTGTGTGTGTGTGTGTGTGTGTGTTGTGTGTGAGGTGCGCGCAAACCGCAGTACGGCGCGCGTGGGTAGGGCAGTGCGCCTTTTCTCCAATGGGAAGTGGAGGGGACGACGAAACGAGTGCACTTGCCGCAAGAGGCGAGTGCGTAACGCGGGCGGTTGAGTCATGTGTCTAGACTCCCTAAGGGAAGGTGAACCCATACGTCATGTGGTCGGTCAGTCACAGGCACCGGCAATCTGCCTCACCCTCTGGCCGCGGCCTTGCCACCGCCCGCTGTTGCAATGGCTCACGGAGAATGCGGGATAGTGCAAGCTGTACAAAAGTTCGCAGTCAGTCTCTCCCGGGCGTGTCGGCCGCCGAGCGGCCAGCCCGGCCGGCGGGCGCCAGTCAGGCAACGCCCGGTCGCCGCCGGAGGACCGTGACATGACCGAACCGGCCCGGCGTGACAAATGTGTTCGTTTGCGAGTGTTTTTCGTAGTGCGGCCATTTGACGCGTGTCTGACTGCGATTGGAGATGGCTCATTAAAACGTAACCGGCAAACCAACAGCATTGAAAATCCAAAGATTAATGTCGGGGAGGGGGCTCAAAGCGAGGGACGAACTAGAGGATATCGCTCCGGCGTGCGCCGCCAGCCCTTCAGTAAGGTGCACCCACACGAGCCAACAATGGACTCAATGTGGAGCAGCCGAGCGAACCAGTAGACTACTCAGACACAACATCACTGCCGTTGCTCGCATCAATACTCGAGCCATGCAGGAGCCGTCGTTCACAACAACTGACACTGCTTCGGGGCTTCGAACGGGTACATTCATTAGATGAACGCGTAGGAGGATTTGCCGCTCGCTCGCCGACGCTCATCCACGTCGAGGCGTCGCACGGACGAAAGCGCAGAGATGTCCTTCACATTGACACAGTTCGAGAGATCGAGCGTGTGCACACCCCCGAGCATGGACAACGAGCATGGACACGTCAGACACGCCTCCGCAGCCGACCAAGCGAAGCGTGTGCACGCCCCCTAGTGCGCTCACGTCCCTCACCGCTTGACAATACGACAGGTCCAGAAAGTGGGCCCTTCCGAGCGCGGAAACGTCCGTGATGCGGAGAAAACAAAGGGAGAGCCGGCGGACATCGCCCAACGCAGTCACGTCCACCACGCCTGTGCCGCTCAAGTCGAGCGAATACACATTGCGCAGCGACGGCATCGCGTCGTCGGCCACGTTTGTGTAGCTGAGATTGAGCGTGTGGACGCCGCCCAGCGCCGAAAAGTCCACGACCTTCTTGCAGTGCGAGAGATCGAGCGAATGCACGAGGCCAAGCATGGACACGTCCTCGACTCGCTCGCAATGCGAAAGCACGAGCGTGTGCACGCCTCGCAGAGGAGAGACATCGACGATGGCCGTGCACTCAGAGAGGTCGACGGTGTGTGCTCCAGCAAGGGCCGCGACGTCCGACAGACGAAGGCATCGCCTCAGAATGGCGGTGTGAACGCCGGGAAAGTGCGCTTCGGCAACGTCGGATGACGAGAAGTCGGCGGAGCGAAGTCCCTTCAATTCCGGAATGCGCGCAGTTGCAAAGCAAAACGAGTGCGCGCGCACGCACAGTTGGTCGATGGGGAACGTCTTGAGCACGGAATGCCGAAACGAGTCGTCCGTGAGGAATCGCTCGCTAGCAGCGGCGTCGAGATGGAAGAGGCGGAGTGGCTGGAGAGCGTGAAGACATGCGCGACACGCACGCGCGAGGGCATCGACGTCGCATTGTTCCAACCACGACGCAATGCGTGCGATTAATGCGTTCGGAAGGCACTCGAGAGAAGGCATGGTGGTGGGCGACAGAGGGCCAGAGTTGGGACGATTTGGCTGTTGCAGCTGTTTTTTTTGTAATTTAGTAACAGCCGTTGTGTTACACAGCTGTTTGAAAAGCGCGGGAATTTTGACTCAACAACCAACGACCGTCTGACTCTGCGTCGCTCAAAGCGCTGAACGAAACCACAACATCATCGCCTCATAATGGCGGCCTCTTGCGAGCACGCTGAAGAGATAATGGACGGCAGAGTTGCCGGTGGAGACTGTGGCCCATCCACGCAACGCGCCGAGTGGATGAGCGATGGCGAGGACATGGACGAAGAGATGTTCGCGGCTTTTGTCGACGGAAGAACGGGCGCTTGGAAGAGCGCACACGCAGCGACGGACGCACAACTGTGCTGTGTGCCCGAGACGATACGAAAGCTCAAGGATGCGCTCGCGGCTTCGAACGACCGAGTCGCCCGGTTGCAATCAGAAACAGTGAGGTCAGTGTGTGGGGGTGCATCCACTATGATTGTGAAGTTGTGTCGCACTTTCGGCTAGGTACCTGCTTGTGTTGCGTGACATTGAGGTCAGTGGGTACATCCACTAAGATAGTGAAGATGCGTGCACTTTTCGGCTAGAATGGGACCATCTATGAATGACTGCAACTTCGCATTATGGGGCGTGTGTGTGTGTATGTGCGTGCGTGTGCGTGCGTGTGCGTGTGTGTGTGTGTGTGTGTGTGTGTGTGTGTGTGTGTGTTGTGTGCGTGTGTGTGTGTGTGTGTGTGTTTTGCATGTTAATTGCCCCCAGCGAGTCCGTAGCCGTTCCAGTGCGCTATCACCCAGACACACACACACACACACACACACACACACACACACACACACACACACACACACACACACACACACACACACACACACACACACACACACACACACACACACACACACACACACACACACACACACACACACACACACACACACACACACACACACACACACACACACACACACAATAACTCACACACGCTCGCTATTTTCAGGCTATTGGAGAGCGAGCGCTTCTGGCAGTCGCAGTTTTATGCGCTCGCGGAGTCCGTTGCGTCGGGTGTCGCTGTGGTGAGCTTCTCTTTAACATATGTCTCTGTCTCGGACGATTGTCACTGCAGTCTCGTTGAAACTGGCTCTTTTTTAGTGATAACGGCACTCTCCCCATCGTGTTTCTCTCTCGCGGCTTTCTGTCTCTTATAAGCACACACGCACAGAGAGAGATACGTCAATATTTCTGAGCAATCTTCACATGTCTTGGCTCATGTAACCGCAAGCACTCACGACTCGCTCACGCAGCGAGGCGGCGGCGGCGGCGACGGCGGGCGGCGTGCGGCGTCCGAAGGGCACTTGCAGACAGTGGGTACCATCGCCAAGGCACTCCTGCGTGCCAACGAATCCATTGCGGAGCGCGACCTTGAGATTGCGTCTCTCCGCTGCGAAATCGAACGAGTGCACGAAACCCACGCTCGGACATACGGCGAAACGACCGCGCACACAACTACTCGCGACGGCGATGCGCGGCGTCATTCTGCCGCGGACACGCCCAGCATCGCAGTCGCGCGCGAGTGCGTCGCAGCACTTGCGAGCAAGACGGAGGAGTTTCGGACGGCGTGGTCCCATGCGTCGACTGCTTTCGCTCACAGCCTTGCGGAGACGTCCCGATCTCTTGTCGCAGCCCTGCGCAAGCAGGCGACTGCGCATGCCGCCAGCGAGGAGGCACTTTCGGCGAGCGTGAGGAAGCTATCCATTCTCCACGAGCGAGAACGTGCGGCGCGGCGGCGCGTGCACGACGAGCTCGTGGATGCATGTGGGCGCATTCGCGTCCACTGCCGCGTGCGTCCCGCGGTTGCGGGAATCGCCTTTTCCGCGCGGAGTGGCGCGCCAAGCGACACTGAGAAGGAGAACGTCCCTGTCATGAACACACCTACTCCCTCCAGCGCCGTCAGCTGCGTGGACGACGAGACAGTGTCTCTTGCACCGCGTGGGGGGAAGGCGTCATCGTCCAACGGCGGCTTTGCGCGAAGGGGATCGGTTGCGAGCGCACCAACGACGCCGAAGCGTCCGTCGGAATCCGCGGAGATTAGCGGCTGGGCGCACGCGCCGCTGTCGTTCAGCGACGGCGAAGAACTGGCCGCGGACGAAGTGGATGTTGAAAGCATCGATGGCGTGCGCCGGTACGGTTTTGACCGCGTCCACGGACCGGCGTCGTCTCAGGCTGACGTGTTTGCGGCGGCAGAGTCCCTCGTTATTTCCGCGCTCGATGGCCGCAACGTCCTCCTTATGGCGTATGGGCAGACGGGGAGCGGCAAGACGCACACGATGTTTGGTGCGCTGGAGGGAGCGCAAGGGGTCGAAGGGGGTCTCGTGTGCAGGGCCGGGGAGCGCTTGTTTGAGCTCATGCGCGCGGACGGCGAGGCATGCACGTACACGGTGACGGTGGGTCTTGTTCGGTCGTCAGGCTCGGTAGTTGAAGAACTGTGCACAGGCATATTGGCTGCGTCAGGGTATTATGGCCTCTAACCACCAAATCTTCGTACACGTACGGCCATATTTGGGAGCTGGCATTGCGCGTTTCTCTCCGCTTACACATATTTGGCGTTGGCGCAGCTGACGATGGTTGAGATCTACAACAACACCATCCGCGATCTTCTGTGCGACAGCGTCGTGGAGCTGGACATTGCGCAGGCACAGGACGGCTCCGTCTCTTTCGCTGGCGCCACATCGGTGGGCGTTAAGAGTGTTGATGACGTGGTCTCGTGCGTGCGACAAGGTGAGTCCGTCCGTTTCATGCAACGCGAATGACAATGTATTGCTATGGCCTGTATTCTCATGGTTCGCATCTACTCACAAACACGCAGGCCTCTTCCGGCGGGCAGAAGGCGCCACAAATGTCCACGCACAGTCGAGTCGTTCCCACTGCGTGCTCACCGCTCACATCGAGGCGCAATCACTTCCCGTCGCCTGCAATGCGCCGGCGCAGAACCGGCACCCACGTAAAGTGCGTTGCACAACGCCATTCGATATGCCAACACCCCCCCCCCCCCCCCCCCCCCCCCCCCTTCTTCTTCTTCTTCCGCCCTTCATCCTTCCCTCTACTTGCGTGCACACCCACATGCGTGCGCCCTCATACACACACACACACACACACACATGTCCAGACACACACATCCGATCGCATGCCCGCCTCGAGTGGCTGGCACTTTGTCTTCTAACCCCCATTCATTGTCAACTACTCGTTTCCACAGTCCAAGCTTCAGTTTGTGGACCTCGCTGGCAGCGAGTGCGTGGGCCAGTCGGGCGCGCGCAAGGGCACCACTCTTTTTGCCGAGGCCTCGCACATCAACCGCAGCCTGTGCGCCCTCAGCGACGTGCTTGGCGCCATCTCGAACCGCGCTACCCACGTTCCCTACCGCAACTCCAAGCTCACATTTGCGCTGAAGGACGCCATTGGTAAGACCTGCAGTTTTACTTTGAACTGGCGGTGCTAGATTCGTGCTTGTTATCGCGAGTTGCCGTGCGCATGCCCGTGCGAGTGTGCATGAACGACGCGAATGCACTCTCTGTGCACCGCGTCGTATCTACTAGCGCCTCAGCACGCGGGACGTGAACAACTCATCTCTTACTTACGCCAATGCATTCCCTCGCAACTATAACAGGGGGTCACTCGAAGATGCTGCTCTTCGTGTGCGTTTCTCCGGATGCCGCGTGCGCCGGCGAGACCCTCCACACCCTCGAGTTTGGTCGTCGCGCCATGCAGGCGCATCGCCTCACCAAGAGGGAGACTGTCGCCGATCGCGCAAGCAAGACTCGTTCTGAGGCAACCACAACCGACAATGGTCAGTTCCCTTTGTGCAAATTGCATCGCAGATGCAGCAATACGGCCGATCCCCCCCTCTCCCCCCCCCTCTCTTTCTTCTTCCCTTGAATGGCTCGTTTATTCGTGCATGGCTTTGTGCTTTCCCACGCGCCTCTCCCTGTCCAGTACCAGTGTCGACAATTCGCTCGCCTATTTCCGTAACTGATTTGAGAGCGCCATTGTCCCTCGACGTCCGTCCGTTCTCACAGGTTCGGTGTCTGGCAAGAAGGGCGCAACAACAGGGTCACGCGCAACCTCCCACTCGCGGAGGGCTCTCCATTTCTAAGTGTGTAGAATGGCGACATTTAATTTCCGTCCGTCTCGCGCGCGGACAGTCGTTAAACCGCGTCGGGCGGACATAAGGTGGCCACGTGAGCTATGCGGACCACGTCGCCGCCGTCTTGTGAGTAGGTAGGAATTCCATGCGTTCCACACGTGTTTGTTCATATTTGCTGTCGACGTATCAAGCATATGAACTTATGAGTGTCCTGAAAACCTCAACGGGGGTCGTGGGTTGTCGCAGAATCTCCCGAAAAAAGTGCAAAGGGGTTGGCGACATGGGCTTCGCCTGCTTTGTTTGGTGACCGCAACCACTCATCGGTGTGTATTTATGGGTAACATCCCCAGTCTCTGATTGGTTGCCGTCACGCATTCCATGCATTCATGCACCCCTCAACCCGACTTGGTTTGCGATGTTGCACGGAACCTGTGTTTGTGCGCACGAAGGAGTGCGCGCGCGTTTGAGTTCGCGGTTTCTTAAAGAAGGACGGATCTTTGACGTCGTGAGTGTGTTTGCAACAATGTTTCGTATTCAATTCTAACAGCGACACCCATTGAACCACCACACAGGCTGATGCTCGCGTGTTCACTCGCTACTTCAGTTCTTTACGGCGCCGTACGCAGGGCGACCTTTCTCTCTCGCTCATATTCGAACGCCTCGACTTGAACAGCGGATTAGGCAAAGTTCTGTTAAGTCAGTCAGGCCGTAATTGACACTCTGTCGTCTTCTCGCGACGATGGGCCCAAACGGATTGCGAAGGGCCCAGTCGCTGCTTATTGGGGAGTGGTTACGCTCCACAGAACGCCTCACTGCAGCGACGGGCGGCGTAGCGATTGCATACAGCGAGTGTGAGCAGCGCGCGCTGACGTCGTCGGCGCAGTTTGCGGGCCGCTTCGAAGGCCATCTGGACGCGAGTGGCGACTCGAGCAGCAACGCGGGCGGGGGCGAGCTTTTCGACGTGAACGGCTTGTCCCTCGAGTCTCTCGCGGCGTCTCTCTTGGCAAATGCGTCTGCTGCGCCGGAGTTCGCGGGATGGCTCGCGAAGCTGTCGCGCGGGGATGCGACCGGCATGACCGTCGCCGTCGAGGTGCGCTCCGCCGTCGTCCCCGCTTGCCGCTTGCGGTGCTCCGCTGAGGAATGCGTGTCGCTCATGGTTGTGGACACCGTGCCCTGTGGCGTCCACGCATGTGACGAGGGACCGCGTGGCCAACCTTTTTCGAGCCTGCGTATCGATGGTTCGTGTCGCTCCTTGTTAATGGTGCTGGTGCCGTGCGACGTTCGCATTCTCGATGACAACGCGTGGGTGCCGTTTGCGTCGTCGAGTGGCCCTACATTTGCGACCTCGCGCACGCCCGTCTTCAGCGCCGGATCCGCGGCGTCGTCGGCAGGCGAAACTCGCTCCAACGGCAACGATAACCACAACGTCGAGAGTGTCTCGACAGCTGCATCCGGACACAGCGACGATGCTTCCGAAGCCGCCACCGGCAGCGCGCCCTCCGGTGGCAGACGACCGTCCATCGATGGCCTGATGGGCCACGCCGGCTTCATGCTCGTGCCGAAGATCGAAGTCGCCTCTCTCCTGAAAGCGAACACGTTCCTGCGCAACGCCGAGACGCTCATCAACTTCGGGTGTTTCGACTACGACGTCGTGTCTGACACGGCGTTTTGGAGCGCGGGAATGCACCGCATGTTTGGGGGGGACGACAGGGGCGACAAGACGCTCTCCCTCGAGGAGTTTGCGAGCGCGCTCCTGCCGCACGACGCAGAGCTGATGCTGAAGAACATGCTGCGCGCGTCGACGGACGGGACGCCGTTCGAAATGCACGTGCGCATCGCACAAAAGCAGGGCGATCTCGTCTCGCCGTCGTGCGCGCGTGCCGGGGCCGTCTTCTTCATCCGCGTCTTGTCCGTACGTGCGGACGGCAACGGGGACGGCGAGCCTATCGTGCGCCTGTGCGGCACAGTGCAGGACGTGACCGAGTCCTTTGACGCGGAGATGCACTTGCGCGAGAACAAGGCCATGTCGCTCAAGGCGCAAGAGATGGCGAAGATGGGTCGCTGGGAGTGGGATCCGGCGACCGGCGGGTGGACAGTGTGGGCCGTCGAACTCTTCCGTATACATGGCATCGCTGACGTCGCGGCGACCGCCCCGAATCCCACGGATGTCCTCGCCACGAAAATGCGCCCGAGTCCTACTGCACCGGGCGAGCCGCCGTCCACGGACGAGTACGTCGAGCGTTACGTGCATCCCGGCGATCGTCGGACGTGGCGGTCGGTCGTTGTGGACGCTGCCGAGAACGGGCAGGACACGTTCGACCTCGAGTACCGCATTTTGCGCGGCGGAGACCCGTCGCAGGTCGCTTACGTGCGCATGCGGGGTGAGAAGCAGCCGTGCGGGTGGTCGGAGCCAACACAACTGTCCCTGAGCCGCTCGAGCAGCTCGAGCAGCAGTAGCGGCGGCGACTTCGAGTGCGCGCCTTCCCCGTCAGGGAGCTCGTCACGTGCACGGCATCGCTTCGTCTACCGTGGCTTTATCCAGGACGTGACGGAGCGCGCGGCGGCGGAGAAGTCGCTGTCGGAGTCGAAGTTCAAGGATGAGTTTGTCACGAAGGTCTCCCACGAGGTGAGCCATCCGCGCCTTTGCTGCGAGAGTGCGGCGGTAACGAACTTGCCACGCTGCCTCGTTCCGTCCCGTGGCTCAATTCGAGCCCGTCTTGTGCCGCCGCAACGCGTCGCCATCGCATTCCTATTACTGACCGCTCCATGTTACTCGCAGCTGCGCACCCCGCTCACGGGCATTTCGGGCCTCGCCGACATTCTCTCGGAAGGAAATTTGACGGATGAACAGCGGCACTACGTGAGCCTCATCAAGCAGAGCGCGGACGGGCTGCTCGGGCTTGTGCAGGACGTCCTGGACCTGTCAAAGATGGAGTACCGGAGTGTAACGCTCGCGCGCGCGCCGTTTGACTTGCTGCGGGTGATCGAAGACACCGCCGACTTGCTCTCGAAGGAAGTCGAGGAGAAAGAGTGGGTGCGCGTGCCTGTTTGTTGGTGTGTGTCTGTGGTTTAGTTTGTGCTTGTGGATGTGCGTATAGTGCATTCACGCGCCTGCGTGCACGACCCTGTCTTGTTCTCCAATCCCTTCTTTCTCCCTATCTCTCCATCCGCGACTGCCTATGTATCAACGTTTCCTCTCTGTCTGTGGAGTTGATGGGCACGCGTGATTTGCCCTGATCCGACGTCTCCTCAACCGCAGCATCGATTTCAGTGTCGACTACGGCCCTTCCGAGTGGTGTTGGTTCGAGGGCGACAAAAAGCGCATCCGCCAAATCGTCACAAACTTGCTCGGCAACTCTCTCCGCTTCGCCGTGGGAAAGCGCGTCGCACTGTCCGTATGTACCGAAGCCTACGACACGCAGGCGCTCTACAAGCCGCCCCCTTGCGTCACTTCGGAGCAAAGCGGAAAGAGGGACTGCGCGTCGCTCGTCATAATGCCGGACGGTCGCCACGTCTTCTTTCCTTCACAGGCGAATCGTTCGCGGTCGGGGAGCGGCCCCACCGAGCTGCCGCGCCGGAGGTCCGCCGGCGACGCGTTTGCGGCCGGCACCGGCACCGGCACCGAAGACGACGCTCGCAAGGTCATTCTGCGCATGACGGTGTGGGACACGGGCAGCGGCATTGCGGAGGAGACCCTCCCGCGGATATTCGACAAGTTTGAGCAAGGGCTGGAGGTGGACGGGGGGCATGGCGGCACCGGACTCGGTCTTCCGATCGTAAAGCAGCTCGTAAACTTAATGGGCGGCCAGATAAGCGTGTCATCGCACCTCGGGGAGGGTACGACCGTCACGCTGCGTCTGCCCCTCGTCGTCGCGGAGGCGCCGCTCGTCGCGCACGGTCTGTCGCGCAATCGCCCGTCGTCCCTCTCTACCATTTCCGCCGTGAGTTCCTTCTCCGCTGTGAGTTCTTTTTCGTCCGCAACGTCGAACGCGCCCGCGACCGTTCCCGAAGGCGGAAGCCAAACCCAGTCCGCGAACAAAGGCAGCGAGGACGTTGTGCGCTCGAGCGGGTCCGTGACGAGTGCTGCGTTTGAAGATCGCACGGAGCGTCTGCGCGCGCAACTGACCGGGAAAAGCGCGATTGTGTGCACGCGCTTCGACGGGGCGCGGGAGGTCATTTCGCGGCAGTTGTCGGCGCTCGGTTTTTCCGTCGATTCCGCTGACGATGCGTCTTCGTTTGAGCGCACGCTTGCTGCGGGCGTCAGTTTCGACCTCTGCGTCGTCTGTTGGTCTATCGTTGAGTCTTTGGGAGAGCGAGCACGCGTGGCTGGGAACACGCCGAGGCAGAGCCCGCCACACGCAGGAAGCGAGCCAGGCGGCGTGGTGTTACTTCCGACGCCGCTTTTTTTGGTTGCGATGCCAAGCGGGCAGCGCGAGGCACGCAGGTGGCTCGGCGAGAATGCGCCACCGGGCTCTTCGACGGCGTTGTTGTTGTATCCTCCGAGGCAGACGCTGCTCATGGAATGCGTCGCACGTGAAGTGTTGGGCGGTAGGTTGGCGTGCGCGATTGTAAGTGTGCGCTGTGTGTGTGTGCGTGTGTGTGTGTGTGTGTGTGTGTGTGTGTGTGTGTGTTGTGTGTGTGTGTGTGCGTATGTGTGTGTGCAGTGTGTGTGTGTGTGTGTGTGTGTGTGTGTGTGTGTGTGTGTGCGTGTGTACGCGCGCGCAGTAGTGTCACAGAAGGTGTGCTTGCCCATATTTGTGACAGCGTATTCCCGTGTGCTGTCATTGACAAACGTTCGCATTCTCTCGCAGAGCGATTGACGGAGCCGAACACGCGTGGAAGTTCGCGCGCGGCCTCTCGCAACGACGTCGAGCGACAGGCGCTGCACGACCGCATGGCGCAACTCCAGAGCGAACTGCTGCAGCGGTCCCTTCGTCCGTCAGAGTCGTCGGACTCTGTCGCTGCGCGCAATGCGGACGCCATCGAACGCTGGGAAGAGGAGCGCACGCCCGAAGCCCCTCCTTCGGTCGCCTTCCTGTCACCGGATGTCCAGACTGACGATGAGGGGCGTCCTACGCTGGAATGGGAGCCGCACCCGGCTGCTGTCGCTGCGGCAATGTCGGCGACGGCGTCCCCTGCGACTGTGGCCCGTGCAGAATCGGCTGCAGTGGGCGAGCCCCCGGCGGAATTCGACCACGACCAACAACAGCCGGCAAAATTCGCGCCTCAGGGCAGCAACGGGGACCTTGCGATTGGCGACCGCCAGCGCAAAGACGTGCGCGTGCTCGTCGTCGACGACAACAAAGTGAACCGGCTTGTCGCGGTGCGCTTCCTGTCGATGCTCGGGTTTCCCTCGGACGTCGCGTGTGACGGGAAGGAGGCGCTGCTGCGGCTGCGCTCGGCGGAGTACGGCGTCGTGTTGATGGACGTCAACATGCCCGACATGAACGGCTTCGAGTGCGCGCGGAGGGTGAGGGCGTTGGAGGAAGAGGCCGCGCACGAGGACCTTGAGGAGACGGTGCTGGCGATGTTGCACGAAGAGACCGTCGCGCACATGCGCACCGCAAAGATGCACGCCGAGCTGTTGGAACGCGTGCGCCAGCGTAGGGGCTTCTACGACGGAACAGAGTCGGAAGCGGAGGAGAGAACAGCGCGGGCCCCTCCTCCGCCGGTGATTGCGGTGACACCCGCACGCGAGGTGGTGGGCGGCATGGCGGGTGCGCGTGGGCGACGCGTGTCAGACTCGATTTCGTCGGACTTTGACGTGCCGCTGGTGGTGCGCGAGCGGATGGCGCACCGACTTAAGGAAGGAGGGCTTGCCGTCGAGACATTCCTGCACCGCACTCCGATTGTCTCGCTCACGTCGCACGTCGGCGGGGATTTGGAGGCCGAGTGCGCTGCGGCGGGGATGAACGGCGTGCTCGCTCGCCCGCTTAACACGGACTCACTGCTGCGGGCGATTGAGATGGCTGTGTGTACGACCGACTAGTTTGTCGTGCTTTGTGCGCGTGACGTGCGTGAGTATCTGACGGTGTGTGCGCACGCGCTTTGCGTGAGGTTACGTGCGTGCGTGCATGCGTATGCGTGTGACTGGCGCGCGGGCGAGCGTCGTTAACTTTGTGTGTCGTTTTCTTTGTGTGTGGGACACGGGCGCACTCGCGTCCTTCAAATACAGAGCTGCGATTGTGTGAGGCTCTTGCAAAAGTTCGGCCAGCGACATATATTCAATAGCAATTCGACCGTCTGCACGTGGGACCAGCCCACAGTCAGAAGAGATCGAAAGTGCAACAGCACCATTCGCCCAGTTGCGGATCACGTGCTTCTTACGCACGCAGGCTTATCGCGCGGCGGATGTGCCTTCGTTGACAAGCCCTCCTGCATGTGATGGCACGACAGTCAGGGTATACGCCACACACACGTAACACACAACGCACATATTCGCACCACACAGCACACATACATTCAGATAAGACGCACACACGCGCGCGCACACCAAGAAACCGATGCAGAGGAATCATGGAACACGCACCGCTCACACACGTACCCCCACTGAACGCAAAATGTGTACGCAGGAGGATATCACGGCGAATATCGACACGCCCACAACATCGGCACGCGCGCACACGCAGGCCACTCACCGCGCATCCCCGTCTTCTGCGACTTGTCGGGGTCGCTCAGTCGCCCATTGACATAGGCGTCGAGGTGGGCATCGCGGCCACGCGCAATGAAGGGGTGGTCCTATTGGGAATAAAGTGCACGTCTCAGCTTGAGGGGTACCACTGTTCACACCATGTATCACGCGAATGCTTCGAATCGTGCGCATGCCTCCGTGGGGAACGCCAACGGAAGCGCACAAAGACAAAGAGACACAGCGGAGATCGCGCGAGTGCGTGGAACACAAACACAAGCCCACTTGCAGACAGGCGACATCACGAGAGTGTTTGGAGCACAACACGTGCGCACGGACACGCACCAACAACACGCGCGCGGACGGCCGATCTTGCGGATTCTTTTCAAGACTACGGATCGAAATCGCAAAAATGCGATGTGAGTAACAAGCACAATTATCATCAAAACATACACGTGGGCGCTTCTGTTGGACGCATTGCACCGACCATTGTGCGCAGAAGTCGCACAGCTCGCGCGAGAACACGTTCGGGTTGAGCGCGGGCGCAGGCTGATCGACGATGAAGTCCAGAAGGTCAAAGAACCCCATGGAGCCCTGCGACAGCACCAGATGGGATAGGGTTGGGGTTAGGGACAGTTGGCGTGTGCCGGTCGTTATATAATTCGCAGGTCGCTGCATCCAACAGCCTCCCACGGCAACCTCCCATACACAAGTGTCTTGCAGGCACGTATTCTGCGCACGCACACCAACACACTCGCTGATTCACAACACGCACCTGCACAGAGTAAGGGAAGCGCCCAATCGCGAGCTCGACGATGGAGAGGCCGAAACTCCATATGTCGGACGCGACAGAGTACGACTGGCCGAGAATGCGCTCGGGCGACATGTACGTCACGGTGCCCACCCACGACACGCACGAGCTGATCGTGCTTGCGAGCTGTCCGCTGACGCCAAAGTCCGACACTTTCACCTGTGCGCGGGGGAGGGCGTCCGAGTTTGAGCCACGCAACAGAGAAGGGGTGCGCGACCAAAGAGGGCGAGCACGCGAGGCATACAGTGACAATGTGGGAAAGATCACAAGACGATTCAGAAAAATGGGACAACGGCCCATGCACAGCCGTGATGAAAGCGGCGACGGATCTATGTAACAATGCGTAACGGCAACGCACCATTCCCTCTCTATTGATGAGAAGGTTGGACGGCTTAATGTCCCTGCAAGCGAACGCAAAGTGTGAGTCGGCAAATGGGGCGGGCTGCGAAGGGTGGCGAGTACACGCGCACACACAAACACAAACACACACACGCACACTGACACAACATCCTCACAGACACAAACACAAACACGCACACAAACGCCCATGTGATGGAGTGTGTGGCGGTGCCCCGCACCTGTGCATGAGGTGGCGGTCCTTGTGGAGATACACGAGGCCGAGAAGGACGTGCTGTGCAATGCGCGCGAGCACGGGCTCCGGCACGGGCACGCCGCGCGCGAGTTGTGAGAGGGAACCCGCGTCCATGTATTCGAGCGCAATCGAGATGGAGCCCTCGCTGAAGAACGCGCCGTGGAACCGTACAATGTGCGGGCACTGCGCCGTGTAGAGCGTGCGGAGCTCCAGCAAAATCTGCTTTCGCACGTGATCGGCGACGTCTAGGGGAATGACCTGTGAGAGCGAAGGAGCAAGCGCGTAAGCTAGCGAACAATGTGACAACGGCCGGTGCTACACACGCGCACATCGCTGCCAAACCCCCACCTTCAATGCGATGAGGCGGCCTGTCGGCATGTGCCGCGCCTTATGCACAACGCCGCCGGTGCCGCGCCCAGCGACCTCGAGCAGCTGAAGGTCGTCCAGTTTCACCTGCGCACCGTTTCCCGCCTTAGCGCGCCAAGCTTGCACTAACATAAGGAGCACCCGCACACAAGCCACCCAGCGTGCCATGAGAGGACGCCATCGGCCCATGCGAGTCCCCAGTAATCAACCATTGCATCCACGCGTGCTTCGTCAGTCTGCCCTCACCCCAGATCGG
>CALSCQ010002348.1:0-21844 GCA_943704525.1 Pigoraptor vietnamica | reverse complement strand
CCCCCCCTTTCTCTTTCTCTCTAGGTCGTCCAGGCGGTGTCGTTCACGCCGCTCACTCAAGCACCTACGCAGCCCACCATACCGGGAGTCAGCACCATGGTGTTGGCTTCGGTTTCAGTAACGCCGCTCTTCATCAACAACGTATCGCAACAGACGAGTGCAACATTCGCCGTGGACGTGTCGCCTTCCGCATGGAGCACGCTGCGCCTCGTTGTGTCCGGGTTCACGTTCGCCAAAGACACGTGCAAGGCGAGCGAGATTAGCAGCCTTCGCATCACCCTCGATAGACTGGACTCCGTATGAGTCTGCGGTGAGACTGACCGTGCCGCAGGGAATGGCTGAATATAACTGTTCGGCTTATCCGTTCCCCCTTCTCTATGTTGCTGACCGTGTTGACGAGCAGCCCGTACTCCCGCCCTACTGCGACCGCCCGCCGTTCCTTGTGGCTTCGTCCCATCAAGTGCAATCAGGATATTGCCGCAGGGCCGCGTGTGCGTGCCGAAGGGCTATATTCAGTCCGAGTAATCAGATATGACCGCCGAAGAACACGCCCGGCGTCCTCAAGTGTACTAACCCTATATTTTTCGTCAATGTCAAATGCAGCGACTGTGGACGTGTCGGCCTGTCGAGTCCGGCAAGTGTTCCTCTCCAGCGTTCGCCACGGACAAAGACTGCCGGATAAGACACCGCCGGGCACGCACAACTGTGCTGACGTAGTCGCCGAGATCTTCCCCGAGGCACGTCAGTAAGAGTCCGGCGCATTTGCAGCCCGAACTGAATTACACTGAGTGCCCGCGCGCGAGACGATCTCCGGGCTCAGTCGGCACAGATGCCAGGATCGCGAGGCAGACACCTCGGAAAGCTACTCTCGATGTCAGAACACAAGTAGTGACCGAGCCGCCGCCGGCGCAGCTCGGGCCGCTGGCGGGCCGCGGCGGCAGTTCCGGCAGCGGCCGGACCGGCGGCCGGCCGGGTCAGCCCCAGCCGCCGGCGGCATCACTGGCCGTCACCCGAAGGGGGAGGGGTACGGCATGTGTGACAATATCCCACCCGACGGGCATCTCCAGCGACGAAGCTCAAGCGTCGCCGAAACTGAGGTCGGCCGGCGGCGATTCGCGCCGGCGGGCGGCCACACTCGGCCGGCCATTCACGCCACGGCTGCCGGACCGACCCGGCGCGAGCACTGAAAAAGGGGCATTGCACCACCGCGCTTGTGGGCGCACCCCTTGCTGCGCGCAAGACACCACCCACGGCTGAACGGCACGTGGCGGAAGAAGCTTGACAAGGCCGGCCGGCAAGCCGCGGCGATCCGGCCCGAACAACAGCCGCAGTAACAATTTGTTACTGACTGTCACGTGAGCATGGAAACCGCGTCAACTCAATGCCTTCAGGCATTCGCTTGCACACGAAAGACGCCACACTGCGCAGCATCGCACATGTGAGTTGGCTTCAACTGTGTGAGTTGGCTTCAGCTGTGGTGAGTTGGCTTCAGCGGAGTTGAGATGGGACGGTGACACCACACAGAGTGGCGCACACGCGTGACGCGTACCCTCGCGCTCAAAAATGGCGAGCGACGGCACACAGGCGGCCACGCGGCTGCCCGCGTTCATCGCAACGACGGTTGTGTCGGGGCTGTGGCTGATCTACGTGCTCTATTTCAACGCGCGTGCGTTTGCGTGGGTCGTGAATCGCATCGTCACCCGGCTGCTCGCACACCGCAATGTCTCTCTCAGCTTTGGTGAGTGAAGAAGTCGCCGGTAAGGTGTCCTTCGCGCACATTCGCAACTATAAGTGGATGCACATACATGTAGACCCACATACACATGTTGCCACGCGATCTCAGCGCACTCGCGCGCTTGTTTCGTGTTTCTTGCGCGGGTTACACTTGAGCGATGTTGTCCCCTGCTGTCTCTGCGCTGTGTGTAAGAGCCGATGGCGTGCGTCTTGACCTGAGTTTGCGGGACACGTGTATGGCATACGATACGACCTGCTACCTCGAAGTATTACCCCCCTCCTCCTTTTTCAATCACACACACACAACGCACGCTCCGCACACCGCGCACTCACAACTGCGCCCCGCAGGCGCGCTGTCCATCTCCCTTCTCGGAGGCAAAATCATGTTCCGCGACGTGAAATATGTCAGCAGCAACATTTCTGTGAGCGTCATGGACGGTCACGTGCTTCTCCGCTTCTGGCTCATGTCGTTCCGCAAGTCTATTAAGGACAAGTGTGGGTGGTGTCCCGCGCACGTGTGTGCACGCACTCACCACGCCCTTTCGCTCATTTCGCTCAAATACTCGCGTTCTTGCCTGTCGCGTGCGCGCTCATGTGTTTGCGTTGCGCGTGCGCAGCGTCCGAGTGTCGGCTAGGCGTCCAGTTGAACGGCGTCGACATTCAAATTTTCAACAACACGGAAAAGTACGCGTACCTCGAGTCGCTCTTGCGAAAGCGCAGCGGCGCGCCCCCGCGCAGCGCCGATGGGACGGTGAACGTCGGCGCGGAGCTGCAGACGCCCGAAAAGCCCGCGTGGATGGACCTGTTTCCCGCCGTGCACCTGACGCTGTTACGCGGCGCCGTGACGTTTGGGAGTCCGCTGTTGAAGAGGCTAGCGTCGTACGAATGGCGCGAAGTCCACGGCGTGCTCTCGTTTGAGAAGGTGCGTCTGCGGGTGGGGAGAAGTGGGGATTGGGTAACGCCGGGCGTATTGCGTCTATACATCGCGGAAAGGGGCAAGTGGGGCTGCCACTGGTTTCACGCGCGCGCGCGTGTGTGTGTGTGTGTGTGTGTGTGTGTGTGTGTGTCTGCGTGTATGTGACGTCCATCGAATGCGATTACGTGTCCCCGGTGCGTGGACTGAAGCGGCCGTGCGGTGCGTTCGCAGGCGTCGAACCCCTTTGACGTGTACCAGACGGTGTGCAACTTTGTCGTGAAGCGCGGGACGCTTCGGTTGCTGCCCGTCGACCACATATGGAGCTCAAAGAACATCGGGAAGGAGATCCATGTCAGCTTGTGAGTTGCCAACGCGCGCGTGCGCACATCACTTACTCACCCTACGCGAGCGTACGCATGTGAAATTTTCTCTGATGTGCGCGAGTTGGCGACAGCCGTGGCTCTGCGTACGCTCACGTCACCATTTGTTACGCCCATTAGCATGCGTCCGCGTGCGGCGCTTTACGAGAAGGACACAAAAGATGTTTCCGAGAGCCGCGACCTCATAATGAATGCACCGGACATGGTAGTCGAGTACCGCGTCGACGTCGCAGGTGCGCCGACACAACCTCGTCGATTGTCGCGTTCGTGTTTGTATTGTCTTGCTCTGACTGTGTCTGACACCTTTTGTGCGTGTGTGTGTTGCGTGTTTGTATGTCTGTGAGTAGGATTGACGACGGAGGAGAGCCTCGCCGTGGGCATCGATCCCCTGTGGGAGGTCTCGGTGTCACTTGGCGGCGACACGATCATCTCGTATGGGCCGTGGGCGGACAGTCAGCGGTGCGTGGATTGCTTGCGGCCCTGGCACTAATGCGGTTGCGTGCAGACCCGCGTGCTTGTTCCTGCTTGATCTGCGTGCTCGTTGCTTACTCGCCTTTGCACGCCACGTGCGCATTCCTGTTAACCACACCCACACCACCTGCAGAGCGGCCATTGTCAAATACTTCTTTCCGTGGGACTACGAGGACGGCGTCGTTCCGCCGGAGCCACAGATAGGCGAGCCACGCCTCTTTCCGACGTTCCGCGCTCGCGTCAACTTCACCGGTGACTCGACCGTGCGCGTGCCGTACGGCCCCGCGAAGCAGGTGTGTGGCTGTGTGTGCGGCATGCGCTAGTGAGTGCCCATCGGACATAGTACGGGGTACCCGTTTGGTGTGCGACGGCAGTGATGCTTGAATTCAGAGGAAGAATTCCCCTCACAGTTCTAACGCATGTACGCACACACACTCTCTCGCATATGGTGTGCAAGTGACCACGCTAAAAGCGCCCCCTGTTTCGACGTGCTCTCACTTGTCCCCAATTTTTGCTGCTGTTGACACCACATCGCCCGCAGAACGTCGGCGAGAAGGATTCGCAGTGGGAGGAGCTCGCGGTGGCCGTTGGGCGGCAATCGGAAGTGGAGGTCGTCTATCCAATGTCGCACGGCCCGAACGGGTACACGCCCGAAATCAGCGCCGTCATCCACCAGGCCAAGGCCACGCTCTCGCACAAGCCCTACAAGTGGCTCCTCGGCTGCCGGCGACTGGGGGTGCGTAACGCACGTGCGCCTGTGTGCGTGTGCTCTGTATGCGTTGAAGGGGGGTGGGGTGAGGGGGTATGCCTGTTGCGCTCATGGTGCTCCCGCACCTCCTCCAGCTGCGCGTCCTTATGCACAACCCTCTCCAATGGAACGCGGTGCATCGGTGGACGTTCGATCTCGACTTGGACGGGGGGGAGGTGCATTACGTCCGTCCGCTCATCCGTCGCATTATTGCGCTCGCGAACGACTGGACGAGCTATGGCGACACGCCCGACCTCGCCCATTTTGTGCCCTTTGAGTACGTCGTGACAATACGAGGGCGCGCCACGTCCGTGTTTTGGTGCGTCAACCAGTTCAACGTCGTCGGGCAGCCGGATGACCTCGACGACAACGGTATGTGTGCGGCTGAACGCGCGCGCGTGTCCGCGTCTGTGTGTCTGCCAGCGTGAATGCGAACGGGGATGCGTTGTATCTGATACTGTAGTTGGGTCTCTAGGCGAGTGTTCGGTTTCAATCTTATTGTATGACTTGCCGTGCAGCGTTACTCGTGCTGGACGCGCCGCAGCTTGAAATTGTGGTGAACGTTCCCATGCTCGAGTTCAATTCGCCAGTCAGCCAACACACAACGCGAATGCGGGTGAGTCGCGGTGCTCGCCGTTGCGTATCCGTGATAGTGTGGGAATGTGCCTGGTATGTCTTGAAGTGTCCACAGTCGCTTACTTCCTTGCTCAGGTGCCCCGCCTCAACGTGAAGCTGCAGCTGCCGCGGTCGAGCACCATACTGCAGAACATGGATGACCCCGCGGGCCCCTACTGGGTCATCGAAGACTTTGCCTTCGACCTGTCACGTGCCGCGCACCGCACCGTGTCGCCCAAGCACACGGACAAGATCGACCTCCGCTTTGAGGCGCGCCGTCTGACGCTCATTGCCTTTGGGTTTTTCGTGCGCTACGTGCTCTTCATCAAGGACAATTACTTTGGGGACACCACGGAAATGTGCTCGCCGGACGAGTTCAGGGCAAAGGTCGCGCGCGGTTGGCCTCCCCCGCCCGCGCCGCCCCCTGAGCCCGAGAACTCCACCGAGATATACGTCAGCGTCCACGTGCTCAACGCGACGGTCGAGCTGCCACAGACGCTCTACGCGAACGACCCGGACTGTGCGCGCATCCGCTTTGCCGAGCTGAACCTCGACGTGCGCAACACGCGCGAGTCGATGGACCTTGAGCTGGACGTGACGCCGCTCATGATCATACCGTCCCCCTCCCTCACGCGACCCACCGCCGGTCCCTCGGGTCGTGGCGCGCACTACCGGCGTGGGGGTGTCGACCAGGCACGCCGCGCCTCGAGCCTGTTCCCCGCGCGCGATGACGATCCGCCGGGCGATTCGATCCACATTGACGGGCTGTCGCTGCGCGGCCACAGGTACTACGGGCCGGCGCCGCTGGAAATTGCGTACGCATCGCAATACCGGATTGCGCTCGGGGCTGTGAGTGGACGGCCGTCGCCTGCGCTGCTCGTCGCGATCGGGTCGTGGGCGCAGCGGTTCGGGTTCCACTTTCGCGACGCGGACAACGCGCTATACCTGTGCGAAATTCCGGACGAAGTGGACGACATGCATACGACGCTGTCGCTGCTCACGGGACCCGTCGCGCTTGGGATAGGGACTGACGACGCTTGCATCGCTGTGCGACTCCCGCGGGGCGTGTCGGTGCTCTCGGACTCGCTCGTCGCGGACGGCGCCAATAAGCGCGTGAACGTGAGCATCGACGACGTGGCCATCGCGGCGCTTTCTGCGTGCGCGGACGTGCCCGAGGACGGTACGGAGCAGTGGCTGGAGGTGGCACGCCTGGCCGCGGGCTTCCGGATTTCGCTGTTGGACGAATCGCCGGACTGGCGCGCGGACATGCGCCGGCAGCGGCGATTCCTTTCGACCGAGGACCGCGACCGCCGCCTGCTGTCGTTCCTGTGGGACGAGAGCGCGGGCAAGGGCGGCGACGACGAGGGCGCCGGGGACGCGGACGAAGAGCGCCTCGTGAACGAACTGCTCGAGGTCGGCGACCACGACAGCGGCAGCGACGGCGAAGACGGGGTGCTCGGCGGAGGGGACACCGAGGACGACGCCTCGATGCACGGGTTCGACGTGTTTGACGAGAACGTACTGGCAGCGCGCTCGGCGGCACGCAGGCTGTCGGTCAGCCTCGCCGCGGTGAGTATGCGCGGCAGCCGGCGCGGGAGCGTGCTCCGCCCGGACGACGACGCCCTCTCGTTTGTACTTCCCACGCCGGATGATGACGACAGTGAAAAGAGCGACAGCGACGAGTCGTTCCACTCGGCGCGATCGTCGTACGACGGGTCCGAGGGCAGTGACGGCGACGACGGCGATGGGGACGAGACGTCCGCGTCCCACTCTGTGTTTGTCGACGCTCAGTCTGCCCAGGATGAGGACGGTGCCGTGAGTCGCGGCGGGCGCGGCCGACGGCGCAGCTCTGTCGCGTCGACCATGTCCGCGCGTCGGCTCGTCTCCGCCACGTCGCCCTACCGCGCACTCCTGCGCACACACACGCTTCCTGCACGTGCGCGGGGGCCTTCGCGTGCCCGGTCGTCATCTCTCTTTGTACTGCCCCACGCGCCCCTTCCGCCCAGTGGAGAGGGTGACGACGGCGAGGGCGCGGGCGCTTCGAGCACGTTCGGAAATGGAGACGATGCGAGCAGCTGGGACACGCGGCCGCGGCACTCGTCCGTCCACTCGCGCGCTGCGATGAGCACGATGGACGTCCAGAGTCTGTTGGGCGGCGCCTCCATTCGGAAGACGTCGACGACGATTGTGCATGCGACCCGCGTGATCGAGGTGGCCGTGTCGCCGCTCGTCGTGCTGTGCATCTCGGACCTCCTCGACAACGCCTTTGTGGGTAATCCGCTGCGACCGAACGACGTGCTCGACTCGATGGTGTTGTCGTACGCGAGCGATGCGGGGCGACTCCCCGCCGCACCCGTCCCGTGTGCGCGCGAGCGAGTGCAGATCTCCGTACCGAGCGTGCGAGTAGCGTGCCTCCAGGAAATCTCGCGCGTGCAGGCCGCGCAGGCGCAGAGCCGGCGCTCGTCCGTGGCCACTGTCGTGGTGACGGCGGACGACGACCCGCCTGTGCCGCGGTGCTCGTCGGTCGAGATTGCGCTGGACGGCCTCTCGCTGTCGGCGAGCGTGGTGCTGCAGCCTGCCTTAAAAGGCGCGCGCAGGGACATCTCCGCCATTCTCGACCCGGCGCAGCCGTCGCACATTGAGACGGCTCCCGTCGAATTCTGCGTCAACGCGCACGTGGGCTCGGTCAAGGCGTCGCTGTCGACGTTCGCGTGGGGCCCCGAGGGGTGTCCCGGCGGAACGGTGCTCGCTCTGCGCGCTTCCGCGGGCACGCCGCTGATTGTGGGCGCCATCGACGACGTCTCTGCGAACGGCTTCCGCGCGTCGCTGGCCGACACGCGCGCGCGCATCACGGTTGGCCACGTGTGGACGTGCAGCGCCCGCAGCGCCGTCCCTGTCGTGGTGTCAGTGGGAACCGAGTGGCACCCGCACATCGAATCCCTCGCCGCGGTGGCGTCGGAGCGTTCGGAGGACTACACGCGCTACCGCCGGCGCTTTGTCTCGGAGTGCGGGCGCATTACGCGCACGATTGCCGTGTGCTGCAACCCCGGCATTTTCAAGGACTCGTGGCGGGCCACGTCGCGGCTCCAGGGCGAGCTGCACTGGCGCGTGCTCATGCACTTTCGCCACTGCATGCTGCTTGCGAGAGCACAGGCGACGGCGCACAACTCTGCGTTCCTGGCAGGGCCGCCGCGCGCGCGCAGGCGCCACCGTCACGAGGTGCAACCGTCGATCGCCACCGGCCTGTTACTCAAGGACGCCTCGTTCACGGAAACGGTCGCGAACTTTGGGCCGTGGCTGCAGGTGCAGGGCGCCCACGCGGATGACGTGTGGGACACGCTCGCCCCGATTTTTGGCGTCGAGAAGCACAAGGAGAGTGGTGCGCCGCTCGGGCTGAACCCGGGCGAACGGCTGTCGGTGTCGGCGGTGCTGAAGCACGCGAGTGTTTCGCTGCTCACGGCCGCCGAGGAATCTCTGCCGGATCAGTGGCTTCCGGATGACTCCGCCGTTCGCACGCGCGACACTTACATTGTCGTGCGCAACGTGCAGCTTGACGGCGGCGCGGACATGAGCGCGCGCAAGGCAACAGCCGTGTCGCGACAGGCCTCGCAGAGCTTCTCGTCGTGGATCCAGACGCCTCTCCTCGAGCCGCGCCCGGAGGAGCCCACGGTGACCGCGCGGGCGATGGCGCGCGTCGGCAGCATCGTGTGGCACGCGCAGACGGCCGTCGTGCCGTTCTTCACGGACGTCCTGCGAAGCCTGCCCGCGAAAGATCCCGTCGACACCGACGCCGGCGAGGACGATGACGACGAGGACGGTGGGCTCGTGCGCAGCTCGTCAGTGCCCGAGGGTCTCCACGAGGCCGCCGAGCCCCCGCGCGCGCACTCGGTTGGGTCGCTTGACGACGAGGGGACGGAGATGCAGACGCTGGGTCCAGCGGCCGTCATCCACGCCGTCCCATCGCTCGCCGCAGGGGGCATCTACAGCGACATCGCGATGCGCCTGCGCGAGCCGCGGGGACGCCGGCTGCGCTACCGCTTGCTCACGCACGTCGCCGTCGTCGTTGACCGCATTGCGCTGTCGACGGCGTTCAGGGACGTCCACGCCGAGCTCGCGTTCGCGGGCCTGCAGGTGTCGGCGTCGCGAACGGATGCCCATGCGCAGCACGCGCGCCCCGAGGGGTCCATCGAGGGGCTTTCCCACATTCGCTCTATTGCGTCGGCGATCGCGCACATTGAGCGGATAGACTTGGACGTCGTGTCCCTCACGCAGTCACTCGCCGGCGCGCCCGCGCACGAGGCGCCGGGAACGCACGCGTCGGCGGCGGATGCGTCTGGCATCTGCCGGATCCAGGTGCGCCGAGCGTGCGTGTCCGCGAGCCGCGTAGAGCGGATGCTCACGGTGGAGCCCCTGTCGACGCCCGCGGTGACCGAGTCGGCGGTGGCCAAGTGGGCGGCCTTTGAGATCAACGCCCTCCGCAGCCTCTCTCAGCTGGACGTCCTCGTGGAGAAGTGGACGGCGGCGATCGAGCGCGAGGGTCGCCGCTTCGTGCACGCGCTTCCACGCAAGCAGAAGCGCCCCGTCGCGCGCCGCGTGTCCATGGGGAAGGATCCGAAGAATAATCCCGCGACCAACCTCATCCTCTCGCTGCCCAACTTCTCCATCGGCGCGAACCTTTTACCTGCCCTGCGCGTGCAGTACTCGGTCCCCACGCTCGCAGCGTCCTTCCACACGCGACCCGGCGGCACGCGCGTCGGAGCGGTCGAAATTGCTCACCATCGCGTGACCCTCCGCACCCGACTGCACATGAACGGCCTCGCGCAGCCGAGCGCAAACGCGGGCGCGTCCGGCGCGGGCGGGCTGGAGTCACGTGGGCAGGGTTTGGGCGCGCAGCGGTCAAATGTAAAGAAGGGGGGAGATGTGCGCACCGCGGGGTTTGCGCTGCCGCGAATCGTCCTCCGCGTGACTGCGGCCGATGCCGGCGTCGTGCATGTCGCCCCGTCGCACCACCCGCGCGCCGGAAGCAACACGGCCGCGGCCGCTTCCCTGCTGGCGAGGCAGCGCGTGCACCTGAACTGCGCCGTGGTCGTTGAGCGCCTGTCGCTCGTGCTCCCTACCGACGTCGTTGGGCATCTTCTCCTCGTCCAGAAGGCAATGCAGCGCGAAATTGCGCGCCTGTCGAGCGTGCTGGCCGCGCGCGAGGAGGCCGCGCTCGCCTCGTCGCACGCGTCCATGGCGTCAAACCGGCGCCGCAGTTCGGCCCACTCCGTGCTCGACGGGCCCCCGGCGCCGTCGCCGCCTGTGCACACGTACGCCGTGCGCGCTGTGTTCGAGGGCATGTCGGCGACCGTCGCGGGGTCGGAATATGGCGTTTGTTTCCGCACGAACTGCTTTGAGGCCGTGCTCACGAGCCGTCTCGACATGTCGAGTCCCCGTGCGGCGATGGGGCGCCCGACGCTAGTTGCGTTGTGGTGCGTGAGCGTCGACGTGCTGTGCACGCTGACGTCTTCCAAGGCGCTGCCGGATTCGTCGACGTCGGCGACCTCGATGACGCCCGGCGTTGCGGACGTGGCGTTCTTCACTTCGGGACTTGCTCTCCGTAACACGGCGGAGGCGCCGAGCATTTCGAGCTCGCGGCCGTCGACCGCTTCGATGGAGTCGGCGGAGAAGGACGAGGGGAGCAACGCCATGCGGCTGTCGGTCAAGAGTACGAGCGCGCTGATCCCGACGCTCGCGTTCGACAAGGGCACCGAGCTGTGGGTTGCGGTGCAGGCGGCCCTTGATTTTTGGGGCGCGCAATTTGAAATGCTGTGCGCGGACGACAGGGACGCGGCGGCGAAGCGCCCACTTGCCGTGCACCGGCCCAGCCACGCGCGCAGCCCGAGCGTAAGCCGGAAGGCCTCCGGGCTGGCGACGTCGCAGACGGACCTCTCGCGGCCGACATCGTTTGTTCTCGTCACGGTCGACCACATTTGCATCGCGATTCCGCTCGACATGCGACGCGCCCCGCTCTCCCTCGACCCCAGCATGAGGCCGCCGCCCGCGTGCGTCGTCGCGATCGAGGCGATGAAGTTCTCCGCCGCGGGCTCCGAGACGAGCGCCGGCAGCTTCTCGTCGTTCGCCGCGCACTTTGTCGAGTCGTTTGACGCCAAGTCGCCCAACTACTACGGCGCGGTGGCTTCGAACGCGATGAACGTCGCCGTCGTCCCCCGCGGCACGTACAAGCTGTGCTCGCTCGTCGAGCGCCACGAGGTCTTTGGGGCCGGGCCCGCACTCAACCGCATGGGGATTGCGCTGGCTTGGCACATGTCCGGACTCAACGTCGACCTGGACACCCGCGTCGGCGAGTACCTGGCCATGCTGGGCGAGGCCGTGACGTCCCTCTCGGCGTCGTCCGGAGTGCAGGCCGCGCACGCTGCCAACATTAGCCGCCGCGTGAGCCAGGCAAGCTCTCTGTCGCGACACGCGTCGCAGTCGTCGCTCGCCGCCACTCCTGCTCCGGCCCTCTCCATGACGGATGTGCAGTCGTCGCTGTCCGCGCTCGCGGAAGAATCGGAGTCCCGCGGGCCGTCGCGGCCAATCTCGCCAGTCTCGCCCGCCTCCGCCGTCCCGAGTGCCCTCCGCATGCCGTCTCCCTTCACGCGCAGAGCCAGCTCCATCAACCTGTCGCCCGCGGCCGCGGCGGACGTGACGGCGGCGGCTGTGGGTCCGAGGCACAGGCGCGCGCGCTCCATGTCGCTCACGGGGACGTCGCCGCGACCGAGCGTTCCGGAACCTCCCACGATGCAGAGCGCACAGGAGCAAGGCGACCACGACGACGCAGTGGCCGCGACAGACCTCGATTTTCGGATCGACGTGACGGTGAGCATCGATCACGGGATGTGCACGCTGCACCCGGCGGAGCAGTCGGCGCAGCAGCGGCAGCTCGAACTGCTCCAGTTGCAAGCGAACCAGCGCGTACAGCACCAGGCGAAGGGCGCTGCGACGGTCACGGACGCGAGCAACGCCCCGCCGCACGACCGCAACACGTACATACTCATCCCGGCCATCGCCGTGCGGCTCAACTACCAGTCGATGACGGGCGTCGTATACGATCCGGATATGGCGCAGGGTGCCGACGACCACAACGCGGACGAAGCGGACCTTCCCCCGCGCGGCAACTCCCCGCCCGCCGGCGCCTCGCCGCGCGTGTTCAAGGACGGCCGAATGTACGTCGACTGTGTCGTCAAGTCGCTGCCACGCGCGCTCGTCTTCCGCCCGTGCCTTCTCGAGTACGTGGACGAGATCATCAACGCGCGGCAGAGCAGGCTGCGCGGGCGCACGCTCTTTGGCGACGACGGCGCCGCGCGGCGCGACGCTGCGGCAGCCCCACAGTCGCTCTCGTCCGTTGCTGCAGCGGACGGCGGAACTGAGGAAACGCGCGCCGCTGTCGAGTCGTTTCCCATTCGCGTGGCCATTTCACTCGCCGTGGATCCCATTCACGTCGAGGTCAACTGCATCCCCGTGTCGCAAGTGGCGTGCAAGGTGCGCCTTCCCGCACTCTCCCTCTTCCTCTCGTCTCTGCCGGGCGACGACACCGTGCTTCCCGGTGGCAGCGGCAGCGGCGGCGGTATCAGCAACGGCATCGGCAATGGCCCCGGCGTCGCAGGCGCGGGAGACACGTCGGCCGCCGTGGACTCTGTGCGCACGTCGCAGTACATGACGTGCATCCTGTCCGACTTTTCGCTGAACCTTGCGCACCCGTTCTCGCCGGTGGAGTGTCTGGGAATCGAAGTGCGTCGCGTGAAGGCGACGGTGAGCCGGTTGCACGGCGCGACGCACCCACTCGTGGAGGGGCTGTGCGACGTGGGGGAGGTGCTGCTGAACTACAACATTCGACAGCTGGACGAGCTGCTCGTATTTCGCAAGGTGTGGTTCGGCCGACAGCTCATCTGGAAGTTACTCCTCGGTAACATGTACGACGAGTCGGTCGTGCTGCCCGGACAAAAGGCGCCCGCGGTCAAGGTGCGTTACGCCCTGCGTGACCGCGCTTGTATTTTTCTGCGGCCATGTGTATGTACATGTGTGCGCCTGGGTGCGTCTGCGTGTTGTTGTTGTAGTAATGCGCACCGTTCTCGTCTCACTCCTCCGCGCTTACTCGCGTGCATTCCATGCAGGTTGACGATGCGGCCGACGTCTCTGCGCCTTCGGCGGGATCGAAGAGCGCCCCCGTGCTTCTCTATATGGGCCGCATCCGCCAGCTCAGCGTGACGATGAACCTCGGGCAGACGATCGGCAAGGCGCGGTGGTCCACCCGCGGGCTCTTCAGCGAGGGCCGCGTCAACTTTGGCGGCGACCGCTCCATTCTCATGCGCTACAGCGTCGGCCACTCGCAGCTCTCTTCCAAAGGCGGTCTACTCAGCGGCTTTGTCGAGTTCTCGAAGGTCGGCCTCGCTATCGCCCAGCGCGACCCCGCCGACGACCCTGCCGCGAACGCACACGCGGGTCACGTGTCCACCGACAGCATTCGTGACGGGTCGGGTGGCTCGAAGCACGTGCGCCACCGGAGTCGCAAGGGGGCCCCCACGCGCTCGCAGTGTCTGGACCGCCTCGCCGTTCGCCTGGAAACGGCCAAGGCGAACCTCGAATACAACCGTTCGCGCATCCTCGTGATCGAGATGCTCGACCTCAGCGCGACGTACCACGACCTGTGGACGCTTCCGCGCACGCGCCCAACCGCGCCCCTCCCGCTCTCGCTATTTGTCGCCGCGGACATTCGTTCGCTGCGCCTGATCCTGTCAAAGGAGACGGCGCCGTCGTTCGGCAGTTGCATCGCGCTGCTCGGAACGATGGTCGCGGAGCAGAAGGCCAAGGTCTACAACTTCAGGCTCAACTTGCTGCAGAACGCCGCCGCCGCGGCCGACGACGAGGAGGACAACCTCGAACTAGCGATGGCGCGGCGCATGCGAGAGCGGCAGGTGGCGGCCGCGCTCGCGTTGACGGGTCCGAAGAGCGCGCACATCTTTGAGCTGCTGCGCGTGGGCGCCATGTCCCTGCGCGTGGGAGAGGCGACGGTGGCGTGCTTCTGGCACAGCTTCCTCGACCCTGACTGGCTCCTGCTGGAGATTGCCGGGCTGGAGCTGTCCTTCCGTCGCAAGCGCGGCGGCCGCAACAACGACGTTCTGGACCAGCACCTCTGCCTGTTGATCGACGGCGGCGCGTCGAAAGAGGGCGGCCTGCGGATACAGAAGCGCGAGGACCGCGGCACGCAGATGCGGCGCGGCCGCCGCGAGGAGTCGGACGCCATGACGCCCTTCCAGTGGTTCCAGTTTGTCCGTACGGCGCGCCGCGAGTACGACATCTTCGGCATACCGCACTTTTTGGTGGACCTGGAGGCTCGCCAGCTCGTGTCGGCGACGGCAGGGACGATCCACTGCAAGCTGCTCACGGAATTTCGCGAGGGCATCGCCGTGAGCCTCGATGTGAGCCTATACCTGTACATCCGCAGCCTCGTCGCGCTGTACGAGGACGAATTCAGTCGGCGGCTGTCGTCGGCCATCCAGAACCGCATGCGCCGCAAGCGCGAGCGCACCGAGCGGGCGATGGACGACGATGCCGACACGGACAAGGCCCAGGAGGGCGCGCGTGAGGTGCGGCATGGCGTCACGTGGTCCCATCCGTACTGTGGAACTCTCTGCGTGCAATGCTATCACTGTCACTCTCTGGATTTGCTTGCTGTCTCTCTCCTTCGGCCCTTGGGTTCCTGACGTCATTTGGCTCAATATCATTTGCATGGAACTGACCAATGTCAATACGCAGGCGAGCCGTGAGGAGGCGTCGGACCCGCCCCGCGTGTACCGCTGCGATCCCGAACACTTTGTGCTCCAACCAGAGCTCAAGCTCGTGGCGTACGCAGGCAACTTCACGCCGCCGGACCTCGAGTGGCTCCTGGACAAGCTCGGTTTTGCCGACGCGCGCGGCACCATACCGAAGGTCGTGCACGTGAGCGCGGGCAAGGCGCTCGAGGGGCTGACGAGGGCGGTCGCCAAGCTGTGCGTGCGCGATGGCACCCCGTGGACGCTCCCGCTCGCGCCGCCGCCGGCAAAGGGGGCGGGGAGGGGTTCGACGACGATACCCACACTGACCGAGGAGGATGTGTGAGCGCGACGTTACAACAACTACTGGCTGTTAGTGAACACATTGTGTATATTCTTTGTATTCATTCACTGGACCAGACACAATAATGCTGCCAGCAACGTACGGATTTAGCAGGCACAACCGGCGTCATTCGCCATCGTCCAGACTAAATTCGATACCGCCCATGTCACCCATAAGGGCGGCCAGCTCCATCTCGGCCTCCCCCTCCATCTCCGCAAACACGCTGCGCTCCTTCGCACCGTCGCACCCGGCAAGCAGATCGTGCAGCGACCACGTGCCCTCGTCCCGCCACCTCGCGTCCAGCAGAACACCCTGGTGAAAGGACACGAGCGCCTGCGCCGCATGCTGCAGGAATGTCTCCCAGGTGGGGTGCGCCACGACCGGGTCCTCAATGTCCTCGCCGCCGGACGGCAGCTCCCGCTTCACCTCGGAGAGCAGAACTTCCTTGAAACTTTCGGCGACGCGCGCGGCCGTCGTATTCTCCGTGTACAGCACGGGCACCCATCGCTTCACTCCGCTGCCGATCCCGCACAGCGCATAGCACCGCTTCTCGCCCGCCGGCCCCGCCCACACGACAAACGACGCCCACGTCAACAGAGAAAACAAGAAGGTCGACAGCGGCACAGGCGCGGGCGTTCCTGCCGTGCACGTCTGCGCGCGAACGGTCAGCGGAATGAACGGCGGCGGCGACTTGAAGCACGGGAACGTGTAGTTGGCGCCCGTGACGGCGTTGTACACGCTGTAGATGGCGTGCGGCCGGTCCGCCTCGACCGCAAGCTCGCTCTCCAGGTACGCCGCGTGCAGCCGCGCCACCGCAGCGTCCCCAAAGTCCGCGGGACGGGACAGGTCGACGGTGCCGGGAAAGTTGCGCCGGCACGCCTCCAACCGCGCGCACAATATCTGGTACTCCTTGTCTGGCACGACGCCCAATCGGCCGCGCTCAAGCGCACGCGGCTCCGCGAGTGCGCGCTCGACCATCCCCGCGACCATCTCCCCGAGGGACATCACAAGCCCCATGTGCTCCCACTCGCGCCCCCTCCGCAGCGCATCGACCATGAACGGCCACACGTGCGAAGCGTCCGACAGCGCCGCAACCAACGCACGCAGGTTCGACGCCACTTCCGATAGCTGCCGTCGCATGTATGCCTCGTCCTGAGGTTGCTGCGGACGCGCGCGGAGGTCCCGCATGCCCTCTGTCGACGCACTGTGGAGCTTCCGGAGGGCCGCACACCGTTCCTTCACGGCGGCTTGCTCGCTCTCCGTCGCCAGTGACGTGAGCAGGAGTTCCTGCTGCACCCACCCCCGCACGCGCGTCTTGTCCAACTCGTCACTCCCGCCACTGCACAGGCGCAAGTGCGTCCACACGTGGTGTGTTGCGTACAGATTGCCCATGTAACCAAACGCCTCGCTGAGGGGGATGCCCTGCGCCGCTAGCGTCCACCCACACGCATTCGCACACGCCACTGGCAAGGCAGGCGCGCACGTACGCGCACGCCCGCGTGCTCAGCGACAATGTGCCGTCGAAACATACGCGCCCGCACTCGCACGTCAGCGTGACGTGCTTCTCTGCGACGCTGTCCCAGCGGTACGACAGCGCCCAGTCTGCGTCGCGAAGGGGCCTGCACCGCACAGACAAGCCGGCACCAGTGCTGCCGTCGCCGTCAATGCCCACGACGGCCATGATGGCCTGCGACGCACACGCACACGCAGCCATTGTGTGCGTGCGGGAAGAGGCGGTAATGGCCCGGCGTTGTGTATGTATTCGTGTTCAGAGTGGGAAAGGGTGTCACGTGATCTCGCAATACCTCTCGGTTGTCAAGTGCAACCGACCACGATGATCCCAACACAAGCCGTGAATTCTCATACAAACATATTTGCAATCCCGGCTCGTCGTGATGAGCGGTACAGTGGCGCGCAATTCCAAAATACCAATCGGGCGTGTGACTCAGTCACGCACACGGCCATGCAACTGGCACAAAAATCGCTTGTCGATTACACTGTTAGGAGAGGAAGAGCCCGCGCGTATCAAACGGCCGTTCAGACACGAACGCTCCTTTGTCGGAACACTAAGAGAAGAAGGGCCGCGGGGAAGGGGGGAAAAGGGCGTCTAAGGGCGGCGCAGGGGTCGTGCGTTTCCCTTGGATCGATCCAGCACACTCGACCTTCTCTTTCTAATCTTTTCCCTCGCCTACAATGGCGCTTGTGGTGGGCGAGCGCGAGGCGCACGCAAAGCGTCTTCGCGAGGAGCGTGCGCGCGAGTACCAGGAATATCTTCGCAACGGTGGCGGTGGTCGTCGGCGCAGGCGCACGGACGTCGACGATGTGCCGCCACAGGCACCCGCGCCGATGATGGCCCCACAACGCCCCGAGCCCACGCGCGGCAACGGAACTGCGCGCTTTGTGGAGCCCCCACAGGCTATGGGTGCGCCCGCGCGCACGAGCGGCGTTGGATTCGCCCCGCAGCCACAGGGAGACGGATGGGATGACGGCGCGCGTGCGGGAGGGGCGCAAGACCTTCTCGACGAGCTGCGCCGCGGGCGCGTGGGCGTGCGCTTCCGTGAGCCCGCGGATTCGTTTGATCTCGGCGCGTTGGCAATGTCGCCGCCCGCGTTTCGCGCTGCCGACAAGCTCGACTATCTCTCGAGACTGGAGGACCGCGCGCCTGCGCCGTCGCAGCCGCAGTACGGCGCGCCGCAATCGTATGGGGGGCCGTCGCAGTATGCTCAGCAGCCCCAACTGCAACAGTACGCGCCTCAACAGCCGCAGCCGCAGTACCCGCCTCCGCAACAACAGTACGCCCCCCAGGGTGCCTACCCGCCGCAGTTCCGTGGCGCTCCGCAGAACGCGCAGCCCCAGCACGCGGGTGTGGGTCTTCCCGGCCACGGACAGGGCGGCGGCGCCGCGGCGGACAAGAAGGAGGCCTACCGTCGCGAGCTCGAGGAGCAAGTGCGAATGAAGAACGCGCAGAAGCAGCAGCAGAGGGCAGAGGCCGCTCGCTACGACCAGATCAAGCAGGCAGAAATCGCGGCTTACAACCCCTTCGGCCGCGCCGGCGCCGGCGCTCCCCACCGCGATGCGTCTGGCAACATCGTTTCGAACCTCAAGGCCATTCACATGGCGAACGTCGCCGGCGCGCCCGTTAGCGTGCCGCAGCCGCTCTTTGATCCCGCAGCGGCCCAGTCGGCCCTCGCAGCGACCCGCTTCGATTCGTTTGGCGCTGGTGGCGCCTCTGCGTACGGCGCGTTTCCGCAGGCCGGCGGCGCTGCGCCGCAGTGGCAGAACGCCCCCGGTGACTACGGTCGGTCGGTACCTCCGCTTGCGGTTCCGACGGGGTATGGCACTGCGCCGCAGCAGGGGTGTTACGACCAGCCGCATTCGCAAGCGCCGGCGGATCCCTGGGGCGCTGCGCCGGGAGGTGGCGTCGGAGGCGCGCCCGAGGACAAGAAGGAGGCCTACCGCCGCGAGCTCGAGGCGCAGGTCCGCATGAAGAACGCCCAGAAGATGCAGCAGAAGGCGGAGGCGATGCGCTACGAACAGATGAAGGACGCCGAAATCGCCGCCTACAACCCCTTCGGCCGCGCGGGTGCCGGCGCGCCCCACCGCGACGCTTCGGGCAACATCGTCTCGAATCTCAAGGCCATTCACATGGCGAATGTCGCGGGTGCCAACGTGAGCGCACCGCAGCCGCTCTTCCCGGGATTCGGCGCGACGCAGAACCCAGCGGGTGGTGCCCCTCAGTTTGCTGGCGGTCCGCCGCAGGCGCAGGCGCCCGCTCCGCAGGGGTATCAGGGCGGCTACGGCGCCCCACCACCGCCGCAAGGCGTCTTCTCGCCGCCGCGCCCCGAGGCCGCCGCTGCGCGTGCCGGTCAGCAGCTGTCGTACCAGGAAGAGCTTCGTCGCCAGGTGGAGGAGAAGGAGGCCGCCAAGCGGCGCGAGCAGGAGAAATTGCGGGAGGAAGAGGCGCGCGAAAATGCGCGTCTGCAGAAGGAACGCGAGGAGCTGCAGCGGCAGTACGAGCGCGAGCAGGAAGAGCGCCGCCAGAAGGAAGAGAACCAGCGCAAGCAACAGGAGGAGCTCGCACGGCAGCGCGCAGAGGCGGAGCAGCGTGCCCTCGAGGAGAAACGCAGGAAGCACGAGGCGCGCAGGGCCGCCGCCGACCCGCCGCCCCCGCCGGCGCCCGCGCACCGGTCCGCTTCGCCACCGATCCCGACCATGCGCTCGCAGTCGCCGCCGATCCCGACCATGCGCAACAACACGCACTCGCCACCCATTCCGACCATGAGGGACCGCGCGGGTACGCCACAGCGGCCGGCGTCCAAGGGTGCCCCGCGCGAGGTCTCCCCGCCGCCCGTTGTGCGCGGAAGGGGATCGCGTGCTGGCTCGCGCACGTCCTCGCCTGCACCCCCGGCGCACACGCATGCGCACTCGCACGCACACCACGCGCATCACGGGGGCGGCAACGACCCCGAGGAGGCCACTCGCAAGGTGATGGATCAGCTGTCGGCGATGCGCAAGCAGCTGCAAACGGAGCAGAAGCGGCTCGAGTCGCAGATGGCCCGCAGCCAGGAGTCGTACTCGCAGCTACAGGCGCGCCATCCGGCGGGGAAGCCGCCACGACCGGAGCACGGGGAGAGTGTGGGCGCCGACGCGTTTGGGATTGCCCTGCCGCGGCGCGCCGCCCCCGCGGCTTCATCGTACGTGCCGGCGGACGAGCACCGCGATCTGGACATCATGGACATTCTGCTGCCGACGCGGAGGGGTCCATCCCCGAGCGGTGCAGATCTCGCGCGGGAGTTTGACGCGCTCAAATACCGCGACACGGGCGCTTCCACGCGGCGCCGCGTGATGGAGAAGTACCCCGAACCCCCGCGGTCCGGGGACGCCCTCGACGCGCAGCAGAGGGCCGTGCTCCGCGAGCAGGCGCGCGAGATTGGCACGATGCGCAATTCGCACGCGCGCGCTGCACCCTCGACGATGTCGGTGGGTGACGACGGCCGGCACACGCGCACGTCCCTCAACGCCGAGAGCCGCTTTGTGACGGCGGCGGACTCTGCCCTGGATCTGGACGGGCCAGGGCGCGGGGGTGCCTCGCACGGGCGCCGTGCCGCCAGGAATGCCGGTCCGCAGCCGACAGTGTCCTCGAGCGTGCGTGCGCCGAGCCCAGGCGCGCAATCGACGGCGTCGTTCAATCTCGAGGCCGTTTCCCGCAAGAACGAGGAGCGCTTGCGCCGACTGGAGGCGCTCGTCGCCCCGTCGTCGTCAGTGACTGTGGCGCCGAGTGCGATCAGTGGAACGGAGCCGCTGGACGTGCTCGACCAGTTTATGCGCAAGGGCCGGCCTGCGTCGGGGCGGTCGCAGCGCAGCCTCAATGCCGACACGTACCAGCTCATGACCGGCAGCAAGCGGAGCGTGGTGTAGAGGCATCACTATTTATTACATAAATTCACGATGTAAAAAAAAGGAAGAAGGAAAAGAAAGAAAAGAAGCAGGACTCCGCACTGCCACCCGCTGTAGTTATGCCCCCAAAATAAATGGAGCGAGGAAATGAGCTCAGAAAGCCGGTGGCGTTCGTACGTGTGTGTGTGACGAGCCGGATCAAGGGCGCTTGTAAGCGCCCTTGGCCGGATCGAAGAATTGCGTCCACCATGTCCAGACAAGGCCCGATTTGGTGATGCACTCGACCGCAGCCCGAATAAGCCGACCGTGTGTACTACCCTTCTTTCAAAGTGCGCGTCTTCATTCCCTCTTGCTGTATGTCTCGCAGTCCTTTGGGGTGGAGAAAATGGGGCCCTATTTTTGCGTGCGCGCGCTTGCGTTGGTCGCAGCCGTGTGCAGCGCGCTGCTCCTAATTTGCGCGGAGGGTGCGAATGTGACCTTCGAGCCGAGCGCGGACATTGGGGAGGCCTACGCGTACTCCAAGAACCCCTACGACAAGGGCGGGCGCCGCGGGGCGCTCATTTTCACCGACTCCCTCAAGTCGACGGTGCAGGCCAAGTCCTTTCCCATCACACTGCTCAACCACGTCATGTACAGCATGAAGCACGGCGGGATAAAGTTTTCCGAAATCAAGGACGACGTGGTCAAGTACGGCTTGGTGAGTCCTTTGCGTGCGCACGTGCGCGCCCCGTGTGTGCTGCGGCGTTTGAAGGCGTGCGCGCATGTGGTCCCTCCCTTCCCCTCCCTTCCCCCCACAAATTGCTGCATCTAACAAGCTGCGTTGACACAGTGCGCGCGTCGACACTGACTTAGGGGCAAAAGCCATGTTTAATGCTTCCCTCCCATCGTGTTGCCTTCAATTCATTCTCCCTCGCCTCTAACGCCGTGCGTGCGTCACCCCCGCAGCCCGTCATTATCGCGTTCGGCTTCGGTATTGCGTTTGGGATCATCATGTGGGTCACGGGGCTCATTTTTGGTTGCCTCCGCTTGTGCAACGTGTGCGGCGGCGCGCCCGTCCAGAAGACGGTCGACAAGAAGGAGCGCAAGATAATGGTCATCTGCCTCGCGATATCGCTCGCTTTCCTGCTTGCCGGTATCGTCATCGCGTTCGTCGGCAACTCGCAAATTTCGACGACGCGCGACGACATCATCGCAATCGGCGGCGACACGTTCCAGAACGCCAACAAATACGTCAGGAACACCTTTGGGCAGGTCCGTACGGTGTGCCTGTCGCGCACGTGACTTCCCAGACGCCTCCTTTTCGTTGGAGAGTGCGCCGTGGGGGTGTGCTCCGTAATTGCGTGAAGGGTCGTCAATGGCAGGAGTAGCTCGTGGGCGTTGTACATCACCGACCACTGAGGCAGCAAGAGAAAAGAGAGGGAGAGAGAGGGGGGGGGGGGGGGGGGG
>CALSCQ010002346.1:0-10004 GCA_943704525.1 Pigoraptor vietnamica | reverse complement strand
GGGGGGGTTGGAACGCAAGGATTGCGTTGTTGTTGAGCTGCGAGTCATTAAATTGTCGTGTGGCCAGAAAGATGTGTGTGTGTCCGTTTGAGAGCTGTTGTAGCGAATAGTTTGACGTGACGGCTGTCGTTCTTTTTCCCCCTCTGTGTTGCGTGGCAGAGTGTCACTGACGCTTCATGGCGTTCGCAGCGAACGGGGGCTCCGTCGCCGTCCCCATTGCGCGACTGGGCGGTGAGTGCAAGTGCATGCGTCCTTTTCTTCTCCATTTTTTAAAAAAATTCACCGTGCGAGTGCCGGCGTGCGCTCACACTATGGGGGCACCGTTGCGCAGGCGTGGACTCGCCGTCCCTCAGTCGCTCTCCAACGGACGGTACCGTCGACAAGATGCTGAGTCGCTCGCCGGACGAGGGCGGCTTCTCAAGGCACGACCGAACACGGATGCCCATACGCCCTCGCGCGCGATCCATTGGCGTCCCACACAACTTTGTGTCTCACCGCTTTGCCGTTCCGACGGTGTGCGACCTGTGCAAGCGATTCATGTGGGGCGCCGTTGCCGCGGGACGGAAATGCACGGGTGCGTGGAGCAGATTGCGAATGACCACCGGTGCCTATGGTTCACTAACATCTTGTGTGTGTATGTGTGTGTGTGTTGCTTTTTTGTTTCCTCTTCAGAGTGCAACTGCAGCGTGCACGCCGAGTGTGCGCCGCACATGCAGGAGGTGTGCTCGGCCGTCAAGCGCGTCAGCATGACGATTGACAGCGCCCCACAGCTCGTCTTTGTCAAGGCGCGCGCCGGTCGAATCCTCGCTACCGCACCCGCCCCGATGCCCCTCCACGAGGATGACGACAGCGTCGCGTCATCTGGAACGAGCGGTGACGCGCAGGAAAACACAGTGTTGCAGACGCCCGAGGGCAAGATTCACTTGGTGGGTCGCCTTGGTGTCCACATGCGCGCGTGTGTTCAAAGTCGCGTGCGTTCCACGGTCCCCGTTAGCGAAAAGGACTTCGCTGTCGCTTGCGCACACAAAGCTCGTCCTGACAGCTCGTCCGCACACAGATACACGGCCACGAATTCAAGGCGACTTTCTTCCGGCGCCCGACGTCCTGCGACCACTGCACGGGCTTGCTCTGGGGCTTCGCGAAGCAGGGATATCGCTGCCGCGTCTGCCACCTCGTCACGCACAAGCGATGCCACAAGTACGTCGCGGCGTGTGCCTCGAGCAAGCGAAATTCGGTCACGTCGATCACGTCTGAGACGTCGATCACGAGCCTGGGAAGCGTCACGAGTACGGACAGCAGCTACTCTGTGGGCGGCACACGCACAGCGAATGCCCCGCCCTCGACGCGCAATGACGCGCGGGCAGACGAGGATGACGACGTCCCAAAGTTGCACGGGGTGCGACGGCAGGCAAGCGTTCCGCGGAGGCGCCGAGGGGACTCCGGGCCTGCGCCCGAGGTGCGCATCAGCACCGACGACGGCCGCGTGCGCGCGCCCTCCTTCAAGGATGAGACGAGCGCCGGTGAAACAGGCCAGAAGAGCGCGGGCGATGCGGGCCACAAGCCGCAGGAGGGAGGGCGAAAGCGGGGCGCGTCGGTGACGTTCCGGCTCATGGATAACAATGGCGTGCCCGTGCAAGTGGCCGCGCGCCCGTTTGGAGACGACGTGCCGTTGGAGGATTGTTTGCTGTCCGTGTCGCGCTCGAGCGGGACCGGCAGCAACAACAGCAGCGACAACGAGGACGGGGACGCCGCGTTTGAGTCGCTGTACCAGAACACGGACGTGTTCCTCGGGTCCGGACAGTTTGGCGTAGTGAGGGAGTGCGTGGAGAAGGCGACGGGGGAGCACTTTGCGGTGAAGATTATTCTCAAGCGGCGTTTTATGCTCCGGAAGAAGGTGCTTACGGACATCACCGCCGAGATTGGCATCCTCAAGTCCGTCTGGTGGGTGCCTGTTGCGCTCGTCGCCTGTCGTTGACGTCGCAGTCTGCGTGTGTGGGTGTGTGTGTGTGCGTGCGTGCGTGCGTGTGTGTGTGTGTGTGTGTGTGTGTGTGTGTGTGTGTGTGCGCGCGCGCGTGCGTGTGTGTGTGTGTGTGTGTGCGTGCGTGTGTGTGTGTGTGTGTGTGTGTGTGTGCGTGCGTGCGTGCGGCGTGCGTGCGTGCGTGCGTGCGTGCGTGCGTGCGTTCGTGTTGATCTGTTTCTGCCTGCTTGCTTATGCCTTGTGCTCGCTATCTATGTTCGCGACGCGCAGCTGTCCATGTGCATTGCGTTCGGCCATTTCATTGCTCTTTTTTTCTGTCGTTGCAAGATTTTCTTACGCGCCTTGTTTAGTCGGGACTTACCCAATGCCCCCCTATCCCCGCAGCCACCCGGGCGTTGTGCGCGTGATCGACATGTACGAGACGTCCCGCGTGCTATACATTGTGATGGAGCTCATCAAGGGCGGCGATCTCCTCGATTACATGCTCGCGCGGCGGCGTTTGCCGGAGGACGAGGCGAGGTTCATATCGATGCAGATACTCGTCGCCCTCGAGCACCTCCACGAGCGCGGGATCGCCCACCGCGATTTGAAGGTTGGGACTGGCATCTGGCGCGCGACTGTCTCTGCGCTGATGGCCTATGAGAACGCTTGTTGGCGTGTGTTGATGCCTCATTCTCTACGCATTGTTTGTCCTCCGCAGCCGGACAACATTCTCCTCGACACGGGCGCGGCCAAGGAGGCGGACGATTACCGCAAAATTCGCGTGAAAATCGCCGACTTTGGCTTTGCGAAGGTCGTTGGCGAGCGCTCCTTCATGAGCTCGGTGTGCGGCACTCCCGCCTATGTCGGTGGGTGCGCCAACGACGTGTGGCCGCGTAGAGGGTGTGGCCGGCCATTGCAATTTAGGCCGAGTTTGCCCGTGCGGCTGTGTAGTGTGTGTGGACTGGAATTGCAACGTACGCTGAGGTTGCCCCTCTCTTACCCTCTTCAGCGCCGGAGGTGATCAAGAAGAAGTCGGCCGGTGGATACAAGCTCAGCGTGGACATGTGGTCGTTCGGCATCCTCCTTTTCATTGCGTGAGTGCCTGCGCTCAACCCGACCCACACACCGAGTAGTCTTTTTTGGACCTCCGATTGAGAGGTCTGTCTCAATCCTTGCGTGGCTTACCCGGTGGTTATGCGCCCTGTGCAGTCTGAGCGGCGAGCACCCCTTTCCCGAGGACCGCGACAGCGATGGCCCTTCGTCCCTCACATTCACATCGGATCCTTGGACGTCGATTTCGGCCGACGGTGGGTTTTCATGCGGAGGCCTGTTCTGTTACGTCGCGCCGCATCTTTCTCGCTGTTCGAGGGTGCTCTTGCATATACGAAAGCAGTCGATGGACAACCGATTAAGCCGACATTTTACTTGCTCAAACACCTTCACGCACTGTTTTTGACGACACCTGTTCTCTTTTCCGACAGCCATCGATCTCATCAAGCGCCTGCTCACTGTCGAACCCTCGGAGCGCTGCACCGTCGTCCAGGCCCTCGCCCATCCGTGGATGCAGGTGGGTGTGCGTGCGTCCGTTGTCGCGAAGTGTGGGACGTAGGTACTCAATTGCTTGTGTTCTTGCGTGCGCAGACCCCCGAGATCATCGCCGCACAGGCACAGCTGCGCGAAGAGGCTGCGCGTGTCGTTCCCCCGCCCACCGCCGTCCTGCTGCCCATCAGGCACTCGAAGCAGCCGTCGGCGTAATCTCTGCGCTCGTTGCATTGCGTTGCGTTTGTACAGCGCGCGTACGTCTCAGCATCGTCTTGTCGTTTCTGTCTGTGGGTTTGCGTGCTTCGCTTTATGTTGTATTGTGGCCCGTGTGTGGTCTCCGCAGGGCTGTTATGCGCCATTTCGATTGCGTTTCGGTTTTCAAAGGCCTCACTGCTCAATCATCAGTTGAGATTATATATATATATTTGCCATATGACCGAGGGGCCAATCTGCAGACTCTAGGCGTGCGAGCGCGCTTCGAGCCTTGTCCGCGCCGACGACACATAGCCCCCGAGGACCGTCTCGATCATCCCAACACGCTTGAGCTCCTCCTGCCGGAAGGACTCGAGCTCCGCCTCGCGCCGCCGAAGCGTCTCGCGGAGAACGGCCACCTCCGTCACGGCGTCCGCGCCCTCCTTCTTGACGCGCGCAATTGCCTCGGCGTGGTCGCGGTGCATCGTCTCGATGGTTCGCTGGGCGCGCTGCAATTCCTCCCGCAGCGTCTTCTCGGTGGCGGAGGCGGCGTCCGCGCGCGCATTCGCAGCCGCAAGGTCGCCCTTGGCGCGCGTTACTTCTGCCTTTGCCGCCGACACTTCGGCATTGCGCTCGCGTGCGGCGTCGTCGAGGCGTCGCTCGGCAATTTCCAGCGCTTGGACGGCCTCTGCGCGGCGCTGGCGGTGCTCTGCCACCTGGCGGTTGAGGTCGTCCACTTGCCGCGCCAGTTCGTCGCGCGCTGCGAGGAGTGTGCGGTGCCGCGTTTCGTGCGACTCTGACAAGGCCGCCTGGAGGGACGGTCGCACAGAAGTGCGGTTAGTTACTAATGACTGTATCTGTGAGTACGCGTGCGCGTGTGCGTGTGCCCAACACCCTCACTCACAATTTCGAGGCGCAGCTTTGCTTCCGTCGCCTTGCTCTCCTTCTCGATCTGCTGACGCAGTGCCGCCATGTCCGCCTGGTGCTTGTCGAGCGCCTGTTGCGTTACGTGTCACGTGGTCAGACACAGCGACGCAGCCTGTGCACTGTGGCAATCGGCTGCCACTTCGAATACAATCGCTCTCTCTACAGCAGAGTAAATTTGAAGGGCGGGCAGCCGCGCTTCTGCTAGTGCCCCTACAACGCACCTGCTGCATCGCCGCACGCTCAGCGACGGCCTCGCGCAGGCGGTCGTCGTGCCGCCGTTCCTTTGCTTCGTGCTCCTTGCGCACGGCGTCCAGCTCTTCCTGGTGCCGCCGCCGCAGCGCCTCCAACGACCGCTCGTGCGCGCGGTCGCGGTCGCTCAGTCGCTCTGCGTCGTGCGAGGACACCAGGTCACTCGCTGTCCCATTCGGATTGGCGACGGGACCGGCACGGCACCGGAACCTTCCTCCCACACACGTGCACCCGTGTCTGGACACCCACCCTCAAACGCGACGGTGCGGTCGGTTTCTTTCTGGCGCGACCGCTCGAGTTCCCGCCTGAGCGCGGCAACGTCCTTCTCCGCCACCGCCGCGCGCATTTCGGCATCACGAAGGAGTCCCTCAAGCGCCATTTGCTGCCGCAGTTGCTCTTCCATGTCCTTGCGCGCCTTCTCCTCGGCATCCGCGCGCACCTGCGACCCCGTACGACAGCGGTCAATTCACACCCCCGTGGAGTCATACGCACATGACGTTCAAAAGGGGGTTGGAATAGCGAAGATAATAAGATAATGACACGCAATGGGAGGTCGCGAGTGCGCTCTGCCAGTCTGTCCGCACCCGCTTCTCCTGGAGCAGCGTGTCGTGCCACTTGGCGGCCTGCGCGCGCTCGTCCTTCTTCAGCGCAGCAATGGCGCCCTCCAAATCCGCGATGCGCTTGTCCAGCGCCTCACGCGCGCCCTCGAGCTCAACACGCGCGCGCTCGGACGCATCGAACGCGGCTTTGCGCTCCTCCAGCGAGGACTCGAGCCGCTTCACCGTCTGCACGTGATACAACGCAGGGCCCACGTCAGCCGAGTCGTGTACACATGGCACTCGCGTCGATCAACTACGGAGCCTTGCGTCATGCACGCGCACATAATGCCGATGTAACGATCCCATTGCCCAACAAAGGAACAAACAACCATCCCACCCGCACATAAAACACACCTCGGCGTAATCCCCAGAGACGCGCGCGGCGTCCGCCTTCGCCTTGTCAGCGGCCGACGCCAGCTGAGCCACGCGCGCCTCGTACTCTGCGTGCACGGAGTGCAACTCACGCCCAATGCCCGCCGCACGCGCCTCCGCCTCTGCCGCCATGCGATGACGCACGCGGTTGCGCTCGAGACACGACTCTGCGCCGTGTGCAATGAGTGGCATAAGAAACACAAAGATAAATGCAGTGAACGCACCTACGGAAACACAACGAACGCTCACTGCCATACTCACACGCACGCCACCCCTCTGCTTAGACACACACACACACACACACACACACACACACACACACACACACGCACACGCACATGCGGATCACGCACCAATGGCCTTGACCACATCCTCGGGCACAAGATTGCCAACAAGGTCGAGGGAGAGCAGCGACGCATTCCACCGCAGCGCATCGAGAAAGGCCTTGCCGCCCGTCGCACCCAGATTGTTCCATCGCACGTCTGCGGCCACACAGTAAGGGCAAGCGCAATACAAAATTACACGCAAATAGGAGATAGCGCAAGGCGTTTGACTCGCATGAGTACCACATCAAACAGCGACAGAGAAGTGAGATAGTTCAACGGGCGCCTATTATGTCCCTCCCCACCGAGGCTGCGGAGGGCCGTGTTGTGCTTAATCGCAGTCGCAATTTCGCGCGCGCCCTGTGGGTTGATCTGGTTGTTGCGGAGGTCGAGGCGCTCGAGTGTCTGGTTGAGCCCAAGGGCCTCCGCCAGCGCCGCAACGCCCGTCTCCCACACGCCGACGCCGTTCCACTCGAGCGTCAGGCTGCGTGCAAGCGCGGGTCAGGCTTCTACACGCGCGCTTCTGCGAAACGACCAGTCTGTCTCTGCCACACGGCTTGCGGTTTGCGTAAGTGTGCTGCGATACCTCTTGAGCGCGCTGTTTGTCTTTAGCATGTCTGCGACCGCGGCGGCGCCCTGAGCGCGCAGGTTGTTGCCCTTGAGATCGAGCTTCCGAAGCGCCATGTTGCTCTTGAGGCACGAGACGACCGCCTGGCAGCCTGTGTTGAACATGCTCAGCCCAGGTACCGGCGAAGATGCACACAGCAAGGGGGATTTCACGCCGAATGTCAAGTACCTGTGTCACCGAGCATGCAGTCCGCCAGCGACAGCTCGGCAAAGTAGGCGTCATCGCGGAGGGTCATGCCCAGGGCCACGCATGCCTGAGGCGAACACGTCAGCAACACTGCACGCCTTCGACCAATACACGACGCACAATGGCATACACGGACACTTGGCACAACAAGAGCGCACCTTCACAGTGAGATTGACTCCCGTGAGATCCAGCAGCCGCGGAGAGCCCTTTCCGTCGTGCGCACGCGCCCCACGCACGGCATCAAGCACGGTCTGCAGCGGGTCCACCGCAAGCTCGGCGCAAATTCGCAAATAGCGCGAACCGAATTCGTCGGCCATGGCAGCCGTGCGATCACCGCCACTGCTGTGTCATGCGAAGGAGGCCGTGGGAGAAACGGGCAGTCTATCTCGTGAGAGGCATAAGAGTTGTGAGGTCGTCTAGTGTTCGCTGGCCGACGCTTCACTTTGAAAAATTTGAATGACGCGCTCCATTCTCGCCGAGATCTCGCTGAAACCATGCAACACCCCGGATGTCGCGCTTTGGCTGTTCCGATGTTCGAGAGCGACGTCGCACGCACACCCCTTCTTTGCCGCAAATCGGCCGCTGATCCGTTACTTCAAACTTCTTCACTCGCTTGCTGGCAGAGTCAGCTGTGGTCGGTCTCTTTGTAGCGCTGTGCAACATAGGCAGCAGCCGATCGTTTTCCGCTGTGGACATCACCTTGTTTCGTGGTGCCGCAACGGCCGGTCTCCGTGGTATTCGTGTCCTTTGGCCCGCCGGGGCACCGCGGCCATGGGTGGCTACTACGGTGTTGTCGAATTTCCCATGCGCGATGGCGTCAACTGCACGGCAGAGTGGATCAAAGGTGAGGAGGGTCGGCTTGCGCCCAGTTGTGCCACTTTTCGTCTTGAGTTGCTGTCATTGCGCGGCGTCGTTGTCTCACAACTTTTCATTTGCAGCGGATCCCAAGACGTTTGACATTGTGGCCGGATCCATCATTCTCGTCGGCATCTTCCTCTCGTATCTCCCTCAGGTCAGTGACCTCTTGATCTGTTGTGAGGCCAGTTCTATGGTAGTTTGCTTTGAAAAGTGCGCATGGCCATTTTGCTTGTGTATTGCACGAGAGTTAAGGCGCTTGACTCGAAATCCCAAAAGTGTTTGAGCCAGTTCCCATACATTGCCACTATGACAATTTGTATGGAAAAGTGCGTGGCCATTTTTGGTGTGGTGTGTCTGTGTGCTTGTCTATGCACGAGGGTTTAGGTGCCTGACTGCAAATTCTAGATGTGTTTGAGCCAATTCCCATAGATGGACGTTATCGCAATTTCTATGGAAAAGTGCGCGCGGTAATTTCCTTGTTGTGCGTGCTGATGAATGTGGCTTGGTGTGTCTGTGTAGTGTGCCGTCGCTGCAACCACTGCCTCACATTACTGCGTGCGCAGCACATTACGATTGTTGTGCGGCGGTCGAGCGAGGGCATCAGCTCCCTCTTTCTGCTCCTCGGCACATTCAGCGCGTTTACGTCGCTGCTGAACGCCATCATCCTCCAGTACCATACGATCGCATGCTGCTCGGCATGGGTGAGTGGACAGTCGCAGACGTGCCGTAGGATTGCGAAATAGAGCCGCCGTAAATGCGAAGGTGGCGTCTGTTGTAACAATGCTGGCGGTGCGCAGGGTCTTCGGCGCTGCACGATCCAGATGCTCAAGATCTACCAGCTCTCGGTGCAAGCGGCGTGCCTGTATGGAGTGTGAGTACCCGCTTGTCTGACGAGGTGTTGTTTGTATTTTGTGACTGCGTTTGCACCTTCGCGTGTCTAATCTCTGTGTCCGCGCAGTTTTGTGCTTTTTCTCATCTTTTTCAAGGTGAAACGGGAGGGCAAAGGGGAGCTCCGAATCGCGCGCATCTGCTTTGGGGTGAGCGTCGGCCTCTCGATCACGTTCTCGGTGATTCTCGCGAGCATGGTGGGCACACTCGGGGGGACGTCCAAGCAGGTGCACGACTACGGCGTCACGCTGGGCATCTTTTCGGTCGCCGCCGTGCTTCTTCAGTACCTCCCTCAGCTGTACAAGACATTCAAGCGCAAGGTGCGCCAGGGAATCGCCTCCTGTAGAGAGTGTGGACGTGTGCGTCCTGTGTTGTGGGATGATGACTGACGCGCGCGAGTTTGTAGGACGCGGGCTCGTTCAGTATTCCCATGATGATGATTCAGACGCCAGGTGAGGAGACGCGGGGGCTTGTGTGTGTGTGGGGGGGGGAGGGGCATACGTGCGTGCCTGCCCGTTTTTTTCTTTTTGCATGTGGCAGGTCTTGCTGACAGCGACCCGTGCAGGAACGTTCGTGTGGACGTACTTTCTTGCCTCGGGCAACGACGCGAGCGTGACGACATGGCTGCCGTACCTCACCACTGCGTGCTTGCAAGGGTCTCTTCTCGTCATGTGCATTGTGTTTTGGTTCCGCAACCGCCGCCGCCCGCCCGTGTTCTACGACCAGCTGGATGACGACCCGAACGCCGGCTCTGTCAATAACGACGGCGAGCCGCTGCAAAACGCCGACGACGGCGAGGACGAGGACCGCGTCGATGGGTCGAACGACGACGACGCGCTCATCGGCAACTTTCCCGGGCGAAAGCCGACGGGCGCCGAGAACGACAAGGTTTTCCGGTATGGCTCGATCTGAGCAGCCTTGGACTGCGGGGAAAGGAAAACGGTCTCCTTTAAGCGAGGCATTTCGGCGCGTGCGTGGGCTGGACCTGTCGGCGCCTCTATCGGCTTGTGTACATAGGCGTGCGTCTTTTTTTTTGTGCGGCGTGACTGCCGATTGGGTTGAAATGGAATTGCAGTGGCGTTGTTATAAGCACACATCGCGCAAGTTCATTTAGGCGGTACCGCAGGCGCCGTCGCCCCAACGACCTTGAATTTTGTTCTGCACGGAGCAAGAGAGAGAGAGAGAGAGAGAGAGAGAGAGAGAGAGAGAGAGAGAGAGAGAGAGAGAGAGAGAGAGAGAGAGAGAGAGAGAGAGAGAGAGAGAGAGAGAGAGAGAGAGAG
>CALSCQ010002344.1:0-32192 GCA_943704525.1 Pigoraptor vietnamica | reverse complement strand
ACACACACACACACACACACACACACACACACACACACACACACACACACACACACACACACACACACACACACACACACACACACACACACACACACACACACACACACACCAGACACACAAGTGCGAAATAGGTGTGAAGGAAATCAGTCAGGAAAATTAGCCGAATGCAGGTGATGCAAACACAAACGCACAACTGAAAGCACCAACAAAATAGGGCGACATCGGGGTGAAGAAAACGAATCGGGTAATGAGTACGCGACGGACAACGTACTCACCAAACGCGCCAAGCAAGGCGACGATGGCAGCATACGCAGCCAACGGGTACTGTGGGACGTAGACGCCGGATCTTTCGAGCGAAACCCACGAGGCATAGCACACGAGGAGAAGCCAGCCGTTCTGAATTCGACGGACCAAGACGCCGAGCACGACCATACCGCATACCACAGTGAGGAGGTTGCCACTGTCGGGCGATGGGTCGATGCCGACGTTAGCGGGCATGGGGTCGTCGCTAAATTCAGCGGGCGTGGGGTCGACGCCGTGCACGCGGTCGTCTTCAGCGATTATTGGGGTCATTGGGGTGGTAGAAGACGAACGCGGAATTCACTCTATTAGAATCTCAACTATAGATGCCGACCATAAACCGATTCAGTCATGGCGAGCGCGCTGGTAGTCGTACAAAAACCCTTCACGTGCGCAATCCCGCACTCTTCTATGCGTTGAGCTCCCAGATACAACACATATCCATGTCATGGCACAGTACAAACAGTGCATAGTATCGATGGCCACCCCACTGAAAACGGACGCACCCGTATGCCGAGGAAGAAGGAGCTTGATGGCCGCTTCCATCTGACGGATTTCGCGCATCGTACGATCAAAGTATGCTTCCGATTGCGCTTTGTGCGCACGCGCCGTTGTAGTCACCTTGACTACACGAAAAAAAGAGGACACGAGGGGTCAAACCGCAAATTTCAGGGGTGTTCTGAGCAGCAAAACAATGTTACATGCAAAACGCCCAGTTGATACATGACAGCAGTAGGCGCTCATCGACGAACTGAATTCCGGTACTGCACTGGGTATGAAAAAACGAACACATAGGGAGCGCGCGAAGCACTGGACAACATACTAAGGCCCAAACCCGCCAAGCAACACCAGAGTTAGCTGATCACGACTGCTCACCGAGCTCTTCGCGGAGTGCCTTCGCCTTGACTGAAAACGCCACAGTCTCTTTGTCGGCCCCGTCGAGCGCATCGCTCTCGCCATTGGACGACGCGTCCTGCGCTATGCTCACGACCTCTACAGCACCGGCAATCGCGTCAGACAAAAAGACGCGGGGTGTCACGGCATCACCAACGTCAAACAGGAGTATGAGGTGCTAGTTTTAGGGTTTGAAGTGTGACGAGTTGTGCGGGACCTGCCCAGCGCTTAACGAATGCCTGAAATCTGTGTCACGACAAATTCGACGAAAACGCACCGGCCTCCTCCTTCGCATCCGATGTCGACGGACGCACGTCGACGCGCCCGATCAAGTCATGCTTCTTCAAAACAAGCCCACGCGACTCTCCATAGAGCGCGGCGAGGGCCTCCGCAATTTCTCGCTGCCGGCGCGACAAGTCCGCTTGCACCTGCGCGATCGCCGCCTGATCTTCCCTCACCGCCCCGATGATCTCTGCGGCGCGACGAAGCATTCCCGACTCGTCGTGGCGGCACACCTCGTGCACTTGCTCGTTCACCGCCGTGAACGCAGGTACAAGCGCGCCGTCCATTCCCGCGGTGCACTCTTCGAGCGACTGGACGCGTCAAGTGGGATGATCATACGGTTGTCAAATGCGGTACGCACAAACCAAAAATACAATGACAGATACATCGTACACCCTCCCCGTGTTCATATAAACTGTGCACGCGCACGCAATGTGGTAGGGGGGATTAGAGCCGGCATAATGCGAGCAGACACAAGATGAGATGGGTCTCACTAACCCTGGCGTCTGTACAATTCAAGTCACCGCGACCCTCGATCTTCGCCCGGCAGTTGAACATTTCGACGCTGGCTTTGAGAACATTCGAAGGAAGACATCCCACCAGCCCAGCAAAGACCTACATTACGAACGAAGGCGTGCGTACATGCGTGTGCGCGTCAAATGAAGAGGTGAGCATTGACACACATGCATGTGGGTGCAGAGAGCTTACACAGATAGGTATAGATGACAACGGCACATATCAGTTCACAGCAAAATAGACAACGCGCGCGCGCGCGCACACAAACAGACGCAGACACAACCATCACTTCCCAAAGCACGCCCACCTGCAGCTGACAATCGTACATCTCGGCCGTCAAAAGCATTCGCAAGTCCGCTGCAGACGATTCGTCAGCCGCCACCCGAGACGATCGTTCGCTCGGCTGGCTGGTGGCCTCACTGGCTGCTCCACCGCGGCTGTTCATATCGCTTCGCCCCACGACGTACAACCACAACGTCGAGCTCGCGAGAAGGACAATGGCAACAAACGCCACGCGGTTCATGTCGCCGGCGCGGAAGCGCGAATCGCTATCACTCGCCGGGAGCGCGCTTCGCACGTCAGGTGCCTCCATGCTCACGCCCGATAGTTGCGACTGCTGTGTGTCCGCTACGACTTCATCGGACTTGTCTTGCGACGGCACTGGAAGGGACTCGCCACTAGGCACCGACAGGTCCGACGGCGTTGACAAGCCGTCCTCGTTTGACGATGCCGACGACGCCGACGATTCGGCTGGGTGTTCACCCTGGAGCGTCGACTGCTGCGTGGGCGCCGAGAGCACCGGAGGGCTCGATTCGTCACGCGCGGCTTGAGGGTCGCTGCAGGTCGCACTACGCACGGGCACGCGCGAAAAGAGCTGTCGGACGCTTGCCGGTGTGGACCCCTCGAAGTGATTTGGGAGTATGTGTAGGACCGTCGCCGACGACGCACGCGCGACGTTATCGTATAGCAGCATCATGCGCAGAGCGAACCGCACAGAGCTGAGCGGGTGGTCACCGCCACGCACTCTGACGTCCCTCCGCATTTCGTGGAACCGCCGCGCATAGTTCCTACTCTTCAGGACAGGTTTCGTCCGCAGCCGCAACGCCTGCAACAACGTCAGACCAAGGGAATACGCGTCCGTCCTCTCGTTGCACTGCACCATCTCCCCGTTGTCGTACGCAGTGAACACTTCCGGCGCCATGTATGGCACCGTCCCCCGCGCATTCTCCGCCGTGCCGTCGACCACCGACGACAGCCCAAAGTCCGCCAGCTTAAAATTGCACCCCTCGTCAACGAGAATGTTCTGGGGCTTGATGTCGCAATGCACGACACCCTTGCGACGGCAATACGTCAGCGCATTCACCATATCATAGAACAACCGCGAAAAGTGGTCGATCCCGCCTTCGGCAATCTCCAGCAAAGGATTGCCGCGCCCAGGGGCGTCGCTGAGCGTCGAGACGAAGGCTTCGATCAAATTCAAGAGACTGCCGTTCGAACAGTACTCGAGTACCGCGTAGAGGTTGTCGTCGTCATGCCACGCAGCAAGGCATCGCACGACATTCCTATTCACGAGCTGCATGTGCAGACTTCCCTCGCCCTCAGTGTCGCGCGTGCGCGGCTGCCACTTGAGCGCAATGTCACGTGGCCAGTCGGTGCCTCCGCCCTCAATGCACGCGACGCGAAAAACACGGCCAAAACCGCCAGAGGCGACGAGCTCGCCGATTTCAAGCGTCGTCGCATTGTTCGGGCTGTTGACGACGTCGCCCACTCGCAAGGGCCCGTCCGCCATTCCCGTCGGTGAAACGGCCGAATTCAAGGCAGGGCAATCAAAGTGTTAAAGAGCGTATGCGTTGGAAACAAACAACTCTGCGCGACATCACAACGAAGAGTGTAAAGAAAAGAGCGGAGCATTTGAGGGATGTGCCCGTGCGTACAAAGGGCCGGCGCAAACAATGGCTGTCACTCTGCGTCATTGGGCCGTGCAATTTATATTGAAGAGTAACCTCATCTGTCACCCTTTTCAATCTACAGAGTTCGAGACAATTTGTCCAGACATCGATTGCGCTTCGTTGGCTACCCCCAGCCCTTGTCCGGTCAGGTTCACCGGCTTGTTCTTTCAGCCGTGTACGCTCGCGCACATGCAGTTGGTCAAAGTGCTTCGTCCGGCAGGCAGCAACCCCATCCGATCGTCAAAGGTGATGGTTCGCGCTGTTTCCGGAAAGGCAATTTCTAAACTACTACACTTGACTTCGAGCAAAGCGTAACTGTATATTGGGTGAACGCGAAGATGGCCTCCCAGTCAACGGAAGCGGTCTTAGTTACTCGTCACGCGCTGTCGGCGTCACGCCGGTCGACCCCGCGAGAAGGTGCAGCTCGTGGTATATGCAGCGGCACACGTCCGTCAGGCGGACCATCGATATGGGACGGCCGTGAACGTCGACGACCCACACCCTGTGCACGTGCACGACCAGCGCCGAGACCGCCGTCGCGAGCAAGTCGGCCTCGGGCAGGACCGCGAGAGGTGCGGGGATGTTGCCATAGTGCCGCTGGCGCAGATACTCGCCCACGGGAGCCGAGAGCGCGGCAAAGTTGGCGATGCGCAGCCCGCGCAGGTCGGACGCCGTGAGGGACGAGAGGAGCCGCCCGTCGTCGCGCGCTACCACCGCCACTGCGTCGGCACCGGCAGAAACCATGGCGCGGAAGGCATCCACTGTCGGGGTGTCGGGGAACGCCGTCACGAGAGTGCGGCCGTCCACAGGGACGTCGAGGCTCAGCTCATGGACCTGTCGTGCGCGCATGTGAGTGTAAGTTCGATGCCCGTCCGCGTATATGTAGGACGCCCGGCGAATCTCTCTCTCTCTCTCACACACCCACACCCACCCACACACGCAGACGCACAGACAAAGACACACACACACACACACGCACACACTCACACGGCACACACACACCCACACACCCACACACCCACCGTCTTTGCGAACGTTCCCCTGAAGAACGCGTTGTGCTCGCAGAGAAACTTGACAATGTCGCCGCAGCTGAGAATCGCATGCGACGGCGCGAGTCCCTCGTGCGCAAGCGCGTTCACGTCCGTTTCGTCCATCCCGACGCCCGCGTCGCCCACGGGCATCGTCCGCACGAGCACGTGACGCACGCCGAGGCTCATTGGGGCAAGGACGCTGTGCACCGTCGCCGTCGGATCGACCGTCAGCACGCCCGATTCGCGCCACGGGCCCGCCGCGAAGTAGGCGTGGCTGCCCACGAGCTCGCGCAGCGGTGTGGTGGCCTGCGTTCCCTGCGGCGAGAGGACGTTGTTAGCCACGCAGTCTGCTACGATTGGAAGCATGCAGTATGCTTCAGCCGCTCCAAGGCCCTTCACACGACATGAATGCGCACGAGACTGACTCGCCGTGCACACCGACAGACGACGCACACGCACCGTGGGTTGGGCACCTTGTCCGCATAGGAAGAGAAACGCGTCCAATCGCGTGATTATGCCGATGTATTCTCGCTTCGAACGGTCATACACGGGCAGTGCTGGCAGACGGCCACCCACAGTCAGTATTGCTATGTATTGTACACCAAGGGAGCACACACACACACACACACACAGGCACACACGACACACACACACACACACACAGACATACACACATTAGTCACACACCGACATATACACACACACACACGCACGCACGCACACGCACACGCACACAAAAACACACAGTGCAAGCCGAGTGCGTCCAGCATGCACTTACATGTCAAATTCTGTGCATCCATAAGCTTGATGGCATCGTCAACGTTCGCGCTCGCGTCGATCTCGACGAGCGGTCGCTTCCACAGAAGGAGGCCGCCAACCATCTGCTGCTTGAGGTACTGCTCGCCGGTTGTATTGACGCGCGCGTGCGACACGTGCGAAGACGAGAGCGGTGCAAGCATCGTCGGCAGTGCACCCTTGCGGGCGGCACCAGCGGCGTAGTCCGCACCAGCCGTTTCCATCTTTTCCACCGATACGGCAAAGCCAGCGGTCGCGACAAAGCAAACTTGTGCCACCGGCGAGAATTTTTTCCCAGTTAACGCGCTCCCCAGTTTACGAAAGGGGACCGTTGGACGTTGAGTGTGATGTGCGGATAAGCCTCGCAAAAACAGAGATGCGGCACCCGTCCTTGCCGCCGGGGAATGCGAGGAATGAACAGCTGGAACTGCCCGCGAAGCAGTGTCCGCGTGGTTTTTACACAAAGAAAAGGAGTGGCATTCGTGCGCACACACCGACCCATTCTTGAACTCGCACGCCATTGTATCTTCCGTGCCACCGACGTTGTCGCAGCTGGCCAAGTCAAGAACAAGGAGTTGTGCGAGAATGTCATGAAGTGGAGCGCAGACGTGTTTGGAAATTTCCACCCCTTTGATGCCCATATGTGGTTAAAATGGACGTCCGGACAGACGAGGAACGCCCTTTCACAGAACGAACCGTGACTGTTCGCACTCTGCTCGCTCTGCGTCCTCACACGTACCAACCACTCACTGGCCAGTGCCCCTACAAATAAAGCCACGGCGCACCTTGCCATCGACAACTTCGTGCATGCAGCAAGAATTGAAACTTCGATAATCGACTCTCAACAGCGCTACACGAAGAATGGATGCGCGAACGGGCGACACCAACGGCACTGCCGACCTTATCCACAAGGCGCTTGACACGGTCGCAAGCGTCGGCATCGACACCGACGGCGCAAGGGGACACATTACGGAACGGGACCAAAAGCTTGGACCCAACGGTGAGCTTGGCTATTACGCGAAGTGATGCAAGTGAAAATTCTAACAAACGCAAAACTGATGACGGGGCAGGGGTGCTCAAGGCTTACACGCTCGGCGGCATGCTGTTCAGCAAGGGGCCTCTCATACAGTTGAGCGCGAAAGACACGATTAACAGGGCGCTGGCGATGCTTCAGGAGCGGAACATTATCGGTGAGTGATAGTGGGGCGGCCGTACTTCTCGCGCAACAGCGCTGACGACGGCACACTGCAGGCGCGCCCGTGTACAACTGCGAGACCAAGGAGTACGTGGGCTTCGTGACCGCATATGACATCATGACGTACCTTGCCTTTGGCTTCTTTAAGGCTGGCGATGGCGACATCGTTCCTTCTGAGTTGGTGAGTTCGGCGATGCAGCCGTGCTGTTCGCAGCGCCACATCATCGGCTCACAGTCACCCCTTCTTCCTCGCGCTAGCACGATCGCATCAAGCACGCGCGCGAGATGCCCATTGAGTCTCTGTGCGGGACGGGCCAGTTCGTTCGCTTCGGGACGTCAGAGTTCCGGCCGACGGGGCTCTACGTCTACGAGCCCACAACGCCCATCTGCAAGCTCCTCAGTCCCATGATGTCAGGTGCGCAGGAGCTCACGCAAACACACACTACGCACGCGACAACAGAGGAAAGAGCGCACACGCGACACAGCAAACATGCATTCGATGACGTTTGTCCGTGCGATGCAAACTCACTCCCTGTGCGGCGGGGCGCAGGCGTGGGCCGCGTGCTCGTCCGTATGCTCCCGACGGGACGCTCGACGGGCGAAGACACGGGCGCACTCCACGAGCCCGACTTCCCCGAGCACAAACTCCTCAGCGAGACGGACGTCTTGCGCTTCTTCACGCAGCGCTGCGACATTTTCCGCGAAACGTTCGGCAAGAAGGTGAGAGCTCGCACAACACAAAAGTGGGCGAGCACTCGCGAAAGACGAGAAGGCACTGACACAAACTCGCCAACAGCTTTCGCAGCTTGGCCTCGACGTGCAGGGCCCCGTGGACTCCGGAAGGACCGTCGTCAGCGTGGACTGCTTTACGTCCGCGCTCACGGCGTATCGCCGCATGTTCCAGGGCAACACGGAGGCAGCCGCCGTGTGCGACGCGAGCGGACGGCTCGCCGGCACGCTCTCGGCGTCGGACCTGAGGGGCATTCGTCTCGAGAACGTCGATGACCTGCACAAGACCGCAATTGACTTTGTTGGGCTGCGCCGCTTTGGGTTCACGCCGACCCCCGTGTGGGTCACTGCGCAGTCGACGCTGCTCGCGACGGCCGTCATGATGCTGATGGCGTCTGTCCACAGGGTGCGTTGTCGTCGCGTCGTGTGTGCGTGTGTGCGTGTGTGAGTGCGTGCGGCATGCGTGCTATGCGTGTGTGTGTGTGTGCGAATGAGTTGGGCGCAGTAGCCGTGCTTACACTGCACGTTGTGCCTGCGCAGGTGTGGGTCGTCGATGACCAGATGCGTCCCATCAGCGTCGTGCGCACATGTGACGTCATTGGCGCCCTTGCCCTCGCGTACGACCTGCGAGAGGAGTGAACCGACAACAGCCGCGCAGCACCACAGTCGTGCACGACGGACACTTCCCGCCGCTGCGTTGCACGTACGCACACCGAAATCCCCGCGTTCGCTTGACTTTTCTTGCCGCCCGCTTGAGCGTCGCCTTCCCTTCCGCTTCGCATGTACATAAAACCACATTTGTACAAACAACCAGCTCAAACAACGTTGAAAATCGCATATCCCTCTTGTTCAGCAATATATATACACATATATTAGCGTGCCGGCGCACGGCGACCACTACGTCAGCACAATCGACGGAAAAGACTCGACGAGCCCGTAGTCCAACATCAGCAGCCACACAACCACCGCAATCGAAACGGCAAAGAGTGTCCGTACAAACGACACGCAAAACCCCACGCCAACGGACGACGACCGCGTTTGCGCAGTCACGTGCACGACCTCCTCGACGCCCGTCACGAGCGCGCTCAGCTCCCCGCGGACCTCCTGGAGAAACTCCTCCACTCGCTCGGTCTGCGCATCAAGCGCACTCGCCACCTTTGCGTCCACGTCCTCCCGCAGAGTGATAGCCACCGACTGTGCGAGCGCTTTTTCGTCGATCACGGGACCGTCCGACCGGTCGACGTGCCTCTCCGGCGCGGCGGCGTTCTCCTTCTCTTCAAGGACTCGTCGCAGTTGCTGTTCGACCGATTGGCGCGCGTTGCGCTCGGCCTCTAGCTCTTTCACAAGGTCGCTAATGGTGCCGCGCATCGACTCTTGCTCGCGGCGAAACTCGGCCATCAGCGACGCGGAGAGGCGCTGAATTTCGTCCCGCAGCTCACTCGCCGCAGCGTGAGACACGCTCTTCTCACCCTCACCGCCCTTGTGCGGCACAGACGAGAGGCGCCGCACCTCCGCCTTCAACGCATTCAGCTCGAACATTACACGTGCGTTTGCCCGCGCCGACGCGGCACTCTCGGCACTCTCAGCACCCTCCGCACCCTCTTGGTCCGCAGCGGCCGAGACAGTTTCTCGTGCAGAAGAAGCGATGGGTGTTGCCGAGAGCGCACCTTCACTCGCGACGACGCTTCCCTTGCAGCCCCGGATAGCGTCGGTGATGTCCTTCAGCCGGCGCTCCAACTCGGACGGCACGAGCATGCGCGAAAGCCCACTGCGGACGTGCGCGAGTGCGGCATCTTTGGCGGCGCTCGCTTCCCCCCGCGCCGAGAGCTCGGATACGAGCCGGTTCTGCGCCCGCTCCATCTCCACAACTCCCTGGCGCGCCTTCTCGACCATCGCAGCGGACACTTTGGCCCCTACCGGCGCTACCTTTCCACTCCCGCCCGTCACGTGGGCGGCAGCGGCAATCGCAGGCCCGTCGCTTGGCATCGCCTCCTCCTCCCCGCACTCATCGTCGTCAGAGTCCGTATGAGCGCCATTCACAGGCCGCACCTTCGGGTTCTCTGCGGCTGCGGCGACGGCCCCTTGCGCCTTGCCACCTGTTGAAGACGAGGACGAATCCGGAGTCGGCGTCCGCGGTGCCGGTGCGTCCGTGCGGCTGGTCGGTTTTTGCGCGACGGGCGGCGGCGTGCGCGTTGAGCCAACCGCTGCGCCCGGCACATTCTTCGCACTCGCCGCGGGCGACATCCCCCTTGAGGGAGTGCCTGCACTGGACGGATGTGGGCTCGCCGGCGCGCTCTTTTCAGAGTCCGAAGCGACCTTCGCGTTGAGCGAATGGGACGATCCCGCGCGAACAGGCGTGGCAGCACCGTGCACGGGAGTGGCTGTTCCGGAAGCGGGCGCGCTCGCGTTCGCAGACTCCGCCGCGTGGACGCTCTTGGCGCTCACCGCGGGCGACATGCCTCTTGTCGACGTACTAGCGCCCGAGGGTGTCTCCGAAGCACGGCTACTGGCGTCCGCGGGACTAGAGCCCTCGCCATGGGCATCCCCTTCGGTCGCCGGCGCGTGAGGGGTGCGCTCCTGGGGAAGCCGACTGGGCACGTGATTTGCATCGGCAGCGCCGGTTGTCTTCGCATCGGTCGACTTTGCATTCAGCGGGGACGAGGCCGTTGTGGTGGGGCCATGCGTGCCGTGCGCCGCATGTCCCACGGCAGAGCCGAACTTCGCGCTGGGCGCCGGCGACATACTCTTTGAAGGAGTCCCGGCAGCGGAAGACGCCGCGCTGTGAGGCCTAGAATAAGACGGAGGGGCATCGTGCCCGTCCAGCGACGGCGAGCGCTCGAAGCGCGCGACGGCCGCACGCACGGGGGACATGGCTTCGGCGGGTGCCGGTCGCGCGGGCGACGTGTGCGCAGACACATCAGAGAGGGACTGCACGCTCGACGCCGCCGACAGACCCCGCGGAGAGATGGCAGAGAGGTCGGAGGTCGACGACAACTCGGAGCGAATGGTGAGATCGGCCGTGGGGGCGGACGCGACCGAGTTCAGCGAGTGCGATGACGTCTGCTTGACCGGGTCCGGCGCCGAGTTTGTGCGCACGAGCGCGTGTCGGACGTCCTTGGCCTCGCGCGCTGACGGACGGAAGTCTCCAGAGTCGTTCGAGCCCTCGTCGACGCTCTCCGTAAGGCTATCGTCCCGCGTTATCGAGAGGGACGCGCGGCGGCGACCGCGGAGGACCTCGCTGGACGAACGCGCGGGCTGCGATTGTGGCGGTTGCCCGATGCCGAGCTGCGCGAATGTGCAACGAACTGAGTCGAAATTCCGAAATACCCAGGACAAGAAATCCAACAACATAGGGATGCGAGGGCATCCTAACCTATGTGCGCATGCATGTCACATTAAGACACGCGGTCGCACACTCCAACTTCACAGGCGTGAGTACGCTCCCACGTACCTGGCCGGCGCTGAGGCTCTTGCGGAACATGCTCCTGTGGGCGGCAGTGCCGGGCGATTGCGGTTCGTCGACAATACCGACCTCCAGCGCAGCCTGGTGCACCATGCTTAAGTACACAAACAGGGGCTCATCGCACGTCAGCTGCTGGACGTCTTCCGGGGTGAGAATAGGAGGCACGTCGAGGCCGCTGTCGGCGAGCTCAAACGCCCACTCCAGCTGCCGCTCTGGGTGCGACGGGTCCGGCTGCTGCAGATTGCGCGCACACCGACATGTCAGAAAAAAAAAATTGGTAGCGAGCACGCACGTGCTTGTTGGTTTGCAGACCATAACACCGAACATGTGGGCCGTGCGTGTGGTGGAGTTGGGGATGCACACGTAGAGGAGCACAGGGCGTACCGCAAATTCCTCGTCCACGCAGGCGGCCACGAGTCGCTGCAAAATGACGCCGTCCTTGAAGCTGAGCCCAGGAAAAACAGTCGCGTTAATAGCCGAAAGCGATTCACATTTATAGGCAATGATCGACACGAAAACCCAATACTTCAGACAACGAGACGAAAAGAAGGGAGAATCAAAAAGCAAGCAAAGGAGAAGCACGGGTTATGCGCACACCTCTTCGTGAAGTCCTCCGCCCGCATTTTCGCAACGCTGCTGACCCAGTGCAACAGCGCCCGCTTCTTCTCCGCCTCTCCAATCGATTTCGACGACGTCGCTGCAAAGGCAACGTGCGCCCACACTCAGCGCACGACGCAATCGAAACGCATACCCACAATTCCGGTGCACAATCGAAGTCGTCACGCACACCTTCACGCGAGCCGGCAGTGGCACACACGGCCAAACAGGGCAGTGCGACGACTGCGGACGCAAAGTTCAAAGAGGGGCGCACACTCACCCGAGCCGGCGCGGCAGTCCCATTGCACAAAAATCGCGTGCAGTATTCGGATGATGTGCTTGAGGTCGCCGTTTACAATCGCTGCAGGTGGCCAAGGGGACGTAAGCCCAATAGTCGTTGGCACATCGACTGACTTCGCTACACACAGACACACACACACACATGTACACACGCACAACCCCACCCCCACACCCACACACACACACACACACACATGTACACACATCCACCCACACACATGTACACACGCACACCCCCACCCCCACCCCCCCCCCCCCCCCCACACACACATGTACACACATCCACCCACACACACATGTACACACGCGTACAGAAACACCCGCACAGACAGCAAAGCAGGCAGCGGTCAATATGTCCAGACGCACCGTGCGCGTCAAAGGTCGACCTGTTGTTCCCAGTCGCCTTCAAGTAGGCGACCGCAGTGTTCACGAGCTCCAGCTTCTCCACCATCGAGTGCGGGACGCGGTTGCTTTTGGGCGAAACCTTCTCGCCCGCTGGTGCGCAAGATCACACAGGGAAGAGTTGGGAGGAGTGAGACTCAGGCACGATATGGGGCGGCGCATCGACGACACCGCACACATTGCCACTACCACAGAGAACAGATATCCCGCAACTAACGCACACACGAGCAGCCAAGGCACGCATGTTCCGTCCAACACGCGGGCGCGGCCATGGACGTACTTAGGCAATCGAGGAGCGCGAGTAAGGCGCGCCCGTCCGAGAGGTCTGTCCGGAGATCTTCTATGGATAGGTCGACGTTTGTGCGGTCGAACACCGCGTTCATCCACATGCGATACACCTGAACAAACAGCGAGGCATGCGAAGCGCCGTCAAAAGTTGTTTAACGTGTGCACAGAATAGTCGTACAACAAGACTCAGATTGGAATTCCGAGGGTGCGCGCGAGAGGGCCTGGTTTGCAAATAAAGCGTGCACACAATCACACAGATCCTTCACTAGAACTGCGCGGCAAAGTGATGCGCAAAAAAAAAAAAAAAACATGCACGACACGAACAGAGGATTCCAAGCAACCGCAGACTCAAAATCATCGAGCGACGATTGTGCACACGTTATGTAGATGGACGCAGCTTAGCGACAAAACTGGTCGCCCACCTTCTCATTAATAGTGGCGGCGCGTTCGTCAGCCGCTCGTCGCAGCGAGTCGGCGTCCTTTCCATTTGGACTGCCGCCCTCGCGTCCAGGTCCCCTCGGAGACTCCATCATCCCGGCTGGTGCCGGCACTGTCAAAGCACACAAATAAGCGCCAAAAAACGATGCAATGGTGGCATCCTAAACGCGCACATATAAACAGACTAGAGTTCCCATTGACACACTCACGAGGCGACAAGTAGAGTATCTGCAAAACGCACTGCCAACGGACACTCGACACACGCAAATCTACTCACAGTTGCCGGCGACGACAGCACCGCCGACCTCCCGTTGGGGACGTCCACGAAGCCCAACGAGAGACAGATTTAAACCGGGAACATCCGCCGCGCCGTCGGAAATATCGGAAACACCACCGTCGGCGAGTCTCGCACTCTGACGGCCACGAAGGTAAGCTGAGAGAGCTTCTGGCGCAGGGATGATGCCACCAATCGCGCCGAGATTATTGTTTGCGTGCTCTTTCTCCAATTGACGAAGTTCGAGTTCGCCCAACTATTGTGCGCTGACACACACAAACACACGCGCGCGTTGCCCTTGCGGCGACCACAGTAAAAGCTGAATACGACCCGTGGAAGAGGGAAAGATGATGTGCACACAGAGTGCCGCATCGATTTTGCCGTCTCTCGTTTTTTGAACGTGAAAACACCGTCACAATGACGTATGAAATTAAATGATGTCACAGGCACTGTTTGCGGTTGTAGCTATGGTGGAAGTTACACTGTTCAAGTGCTCCATTTACGTTCGAGAGGGCATAATGTGCGTGCGTGTGTGCGTTGCTTACGCTCGGCTCTTTCACAGGCGTGTCGACGCGCGTGTCGGCGGATGCGCCCGTGCACGGTCACCCGCGTTGCGCGCGTGCTGTGGGCCGCTTCCGTCACGCGAATCCCCCGCTGCGATCTTCGTCTGGCAGCACAGTCGTTCCACCGGACGACGCCCATTCTCTCGCCTTGCCGGATCGCTCTTCCCTCGCCTGTGCGACCCTTCACGATGGCGCACACGGCCGCTCGCAGCTATGAGGCAAGTGGCCATAGACGCTTCAATTTGTGCCGAGATGCCCCATACGACGACGGCGTTGTTGCCGCGTGACACAACACAACATTTTGTCCTTTTGGGCCGTGAGGTGGAAAAGTCGCTCGTAATTTTTAACTGTCTGCGTGTGGCGCTTGCAGGATGCAGTCGCTGCGCTCAACAGCCTCCAATCGAACGCTTCGGTGCTCGCACTCATACGCGGCCAGGCGAGCGCCAACGAGCGCAGCCTTCCCGAGATGCGCGCACTGCTGGGACGCCTTGAACTATCGGTCGGTGGAACTTTCTTATGCGTGTGGTTTCTCGGCGCGATGACACCGTAACAGCGGCTGCTCGTGCACGCAGGCCGAGGACATCAACGCACTGAACGTGATACACATCACCGGCACGAAAGGGAAGGGATCGACCGCTGCATTCGCGGAGAGTCTGTTGAGGGCGAAGGTGAGGAGACGACCACGAGTGCGATGTGCGTTGTGTGGGTTTGTTGGAAGTAGTGCGTTTGTGTGTTAATGTGCCGGTTGTGTGCACGCGGACAGGGCTACAAAACGGGCCTGTACACGTCGCCACACCTCGTTGAAGTGCGCGAGCGCATTCGCATCGATGGCAAGCCGATCGACCAGGCGATGTTTGCCAAGTATTTTTGGAAGTGCTGGGACATGTTTGTGCGTACAAAGGTGGGTGAGATGGGCTTGTTGCCGTCGTCGACAAGTGCGTGCTTGTCGTTGTGTGTGCGTGTGTGTGCGTGCGTGCGCGTGCGTCGCCTCTGCGTACCCTCTGAAAGCAAGCCCACACAGGAGGGAAGTGTGCCGGAAATGCCGACGTACTTTCGCTTTCTGACGGCAATGGCATTCGTCGTGTTTAGAGAAGAGAAGGTAAAACGACATGCACACTGCGAGCACGTTGTAGTTTTCCTACATGAGCGATGACGGGAGTTCCAGTTGTTCCCTCCCCAAGTCTCTTACGCCAGCACTCATGATGACCGCACGTGGCTCACATGTGCACGCTCCCCGTAGGTGGACGCGAGCGTAATTGAGGTTGGAATTGGCGGCACTTACGACTGCACGAACGTCGTCGAGCGGCCGTTGTCCTGCGGCATCACTGCGCTTGGCTTCGATCACATGTCGATTCTGGGCGACACGATCGGGCGCATCGCCAGCCACAAGGGAGGGATCTGCAAGGTGGGAGTTGCGTATGGGCGTGTGGGCCAGCTCCAAGGCTGTGTGTGTGTGTGTGTGTGTGTGTGTGTATGTGTGTGTGTGTGTGCGTGCGTGCGTGCGTGTGTGTGTGTGTGTGTGTGTGTGTGTGTGCGTGCGTGCGTGCGTGTGTGTGTGTGTGTGTGTGTGTGTGTGCAGGTGTTAACACTTTTCTGTTGTTGCAACGGACAGGATGGCGTGCCAGCTGTCACTGCACCGCAGCCTGAAGAGGGCATGGAGGTCCTGCTCAACCGCGCAAAGGAGCTCGGGGTGAGTGAGCCGTTGTCCTTGTGTCGTGCGCTTTGGGTGTTGCGACCGCACGCGGGCGTCAAGGCGAGAGCAGGAAATGCACGCTGCGATGATTGGCATCCACGTCAGTGCTTTCTCACTGATTGTCTGACCTGGGGAGTGCTTTCTCACTGATCGTCTGACCTTTGTTTACGATGTCAGGGTCGTCTGTTTTTGGCGCCGAACTACGACTCGTTCCAGTTCCCTGGCGACGGGCGCCCAGTGGCTCTAGGTGGGCACGCGGCGTTTAGAAGAGCGGCGCATGATGACCCCTTCCCTCCCTCCCTCCCTCCTCCTGCACACACACACACACACACACACACACACACACACACACACACACACACAAAAGTAGGGCTCTCTCTCGGGGCAGCAATGTGCCCTCTCATTTTCACTCACACTCGTTGCTCAGGACTCGCCGGGGAGCACCAAAAGTGGAATGCGTCGGTGGCGCTGTGCCTCGTGCGCACGTGGGAGGAGCGGATGGGAAAACGAGGCGCGTCGGCCGAGGGTCCCTTCGCGACGACGCTTGACGCCGCCATCGAGTCGTTCCCGCGCGTGCGATCGAGCGACGTCTCGGTGTCCCTTCCGGGATGGGACGCGCGCGCCGTCAACACGCCCGTAGGTGCGCAGACACCCTTGCTCCCGTGCACGTACCTTTCTTACGGTCTCATTCTGCAATGTTCTGGTGTTGAGTGCATGCGCTGCACACCTCTCCGTACCCTTACACCTCCAGCGATTTCACGTCGGATCTGACTCTCGCCCACTGTGTCCGCAGGAGAGTCGTCTGTCCCAGCGTGTCCTGGTTGGCGCATTGACGAGCGCGAGGCGCGTGGTCTTGCAGAGTGCCGATGGCCCGGAAGGTGCCAGGAACTGCTGCTCGAGGACGCGTCGCTGAGGCTGTTGCTTGACGGCGCGCACACGCCCGAAAGTCTCCAGGTAGGAAACGAGTGCCACATAAGCCTCGCTGTCGTTGCGAAATTGGGCACTCTGCTAATCTTCACGTCACCAGGTGTGCGCACAGTGGTACCGGCAAGCGTCTCTGGCTGGAGTCGCTGTGGAACCAAAGTGGGTGTTTGCTCGTGCGGTCAGTTGTTGCGACCGCTCTCAGGGCGTAGAGCTGTCAGTTTACGGAATGGACTGCTATGCGCCGAAAGGGAATGCAACACATTACAGACGGCACACGTATTCTTCACGTGTTCTTCTTGCCTCTCGTCTAATGCTTGTGCGCCGTGCGCGTGCAGGGACAGCGTCCGCCGCGTTCTCCTCTTCAACTGCAGCAGCGACCGCGACGCCCAACGGCTGCTCCAGCCGCTTTTCGATGCGCACTTAACCCGTCCATTTGACGAGATTCTCTTTTGCCCAAACTACGTCGGGTCGACTGCGAATTACAATGGTGTGTGGTAGATGCGTGCGCCGCGTGTGCAGTTGCGCATAAGAGTCGCAATGGTTTCAACGGCTGTGCGACTGCTCGTCACGCCAGGCTCCGACCGTAATTGAATGTCGCCAAATGCTCAGTTATTGTGTGTTTGTTCATCGCAAGTCTATAACTAACCAACGCACAGCCCCATTATGTTATAGTGTTTGCCGGTGACCGCTGTCAACTTACGCCTCTCCGGACGCCTTACTGTTCCACACTGCAGATGCCAAGAATGATATGGTGCCCGACGACGACATTCGCCGGCAGCCGCTCCAGACGGAAGCGGCGTGGGTCGCCCTCTCTACTGAGCGCAAAGCCCCTCCCTCGCCCACGCGCGCATTTTCGTCGATTGCAGAGGCTGCATCGTGGGTCGTCGAGTCGCACCGGCGGAGGAAACCGCCGTGCGTCCGGACCGATGTCCTGGTGACCGGCAGCCTGCATCTCGTGGGCGGCATGCTCAAAGTGCTCAATGTCCCGCTCGGCTAATGAAGGCGGAAACTGTGACGAATTTGTGCACTTGGGATGTGCGGCAGATCTAGTCCGAGTGAAGCGTGTTCTGCAACGATGGTACGGCGTTCAGCAGAATGCGACAGCGCCAATGTTTTTTTAATGGAGACACCTCGACCAGCGAAGGGGTGTAGCCGGCACAGCGCATCTTGAAGGAAGAAGGACGCACGACAAACAAATGGGAACGCAGCGACGCTACGCACGCACGCACACGCAACCGCAAGAACGCGCAAAGAAACAATGAAACTCCGTAGTTTCACAAGACCATCGTGGCCCAATTCACAGCACAACTCAGTCGCCGAGAAGCGTGCCCCTGTGCCGCTTTGGTGGGTGCTGCGCCTCAAACTCCTCGCGGCGCTTGAGGGCGCCCGTCTTCGCCGCCACGATGCGCGCATTCGCGGCGTAGCTCGTGTCGATGGTGGCCTGGACGGCTTCTTCCTCCTCCTCTTCCAGTGTCTGCGCGACAGTCGACGCAGCTGCACGTGGACAACACGCGCGAAGGGTCAATGGGGCGTTTCACACACAGTGAATCAAGGGTAGCACACACACGCACACGCACAGCCAAAAGCATGCCCGCGAACAATGGGGCGTTTCACACACAGTGAATCAAGAGTAGCACATACACGCACACGCACAGCCAAGAGAATTTCGTCAGCACTCACACTTTCCGCTAATCCCAGCAGCGCGCGCTTGGACGTCCCCACGGATGAACTTGTTGTACGTCCGGTGTTGCGCGTTTGCAGCGACCTGCACACAAAGCGATCAGATGGCGAGCTGTTGAAACGCCCAACGCAAAACAATGCGCGCACACGCCGACACACACACACACACCTCACATTTCTCTGAATAATAATTAAGACTACCCGTCTCCACCTCTAACACTACACATAATGCGGTTGAAGCACGCACCTGCGACGCCGCGCGCTGCTGCCCGGCCTGGTTGTAGAGGGCGCCGTCCACGAGATAGACAATATTCGATCCCTCCTCTGCGCGATAACACAGGCGAAGGCCGCATTTCGTGCAGATTTCGCGAATCTGTTTCTCAAGCCCGTTTTGCCTTCGACGAGACACGCGCAAGAATGACCGTAAGTTCGAATCGGAGATGGAACCACCAACCCCCCTCTCTACACTGCCCATATCGACGGAATGCACTGTCACGTGTGAGATGCGCTTTCTCTGCACGACACACACACACACACACACACACACACACACACACACACACACACACACACACACACACACACACACACACACGCGCGCGCGCGCGCACGCACGCACGCACACGCACCTCTTCAGGAGCACGGTGTCGCCTTTTTTCGTCGTGAACTTGCACATCACCGCGCGCGTGTCGAGCATCCTCGCAGAGTCCGTCGTCCGCTTGGGAAGCGCCGCAATGACGTCCGCTGAAAGTTGCGCGAGCACAATTCCCCGAATTTCAAAGAAAAGGAGGAGAAACAAAAGACACGTTAACATAAGTGCGACATATAACGGAACCAAACGCCCATCGCACTCCACAATCACGACATCTCATTGCTTTGAGCCAAACAACGGCCTCCCCCAAATCCCACGCCCACAAACACCACGCACACACATGCACACAATCACTACACGGCGCACTCGCACTCTAGTCGGACCCACTCATGATGAGGCACAGCTGCCCGCACAGGCAGTAGTACGGCGTCACTGTCTTGTCTGTGCTCTCTCCGCTCTCCGCGAGCGTGCGGTCCGTGACCACGACGCTCCCAGATATCACCTTCGGCATCTTCGGTCGGCCTCGGGTTTCGCCAAACCGACAAAGTGCGTGTCTTCCCTTCTTGCGCACGATTGCAAAATGGATAAAACACGTTGACTGTCACTCTGTGTGCGCTCTGTGCGGAGCTAACCCTCACCTTATCATAGAGTCGGTTGGCTCCATTGAAGAAGCAAAGACAACACATTTCTGCATCAGGCGCGCACACAAATGTACAATTCCTTTACACATTGCGCACAATCTCCTCTCTCTTTTGGAGAGAGACGGCACGCTATGTGAGGAGCTTCTCGTAGTAATTGTTGAAGATGTCGCGGTCGAAAATCCAGTCGCGATGGCTGCGGCCATCGAGCGTGACCTCTAGAATGCGGCCGTCGGCGTCAAGCGTCTTCAAACCGAAGAGGTCCTGCACGTACACGTCCTGCTCTCGCATGGGGACGACGTTGACGCCCGTGCTGTCGTAAAACCCAAAGTGCGCGCTTTGCCACGGGAAGATGGCCTCGTCAGCCGGGCTGATGAAGAGGGCGAGCTTCTTGACACGCGAAAAGTTGGTGCGGTAGCGGTCCTGCCGCTTCTCTGGCACCTCGTTGTTGAGGTACGGAATGAACTTGTTCTGTGCGCATCGGAAGGGTTGGAGGTGCGGTTCGTAATGGCAGAGGCAGAATCGCTTGTGAACTTCCAACAAAACTACAATACCGCAACACGGTGACACACTGCACGCTGCGAATACCTTCGTCAGATAGCCGTGGTCGGGGTGAGGGTCACGCCAGAGGTTCGCGGCAGAAACGGTGTCTTGGATGATGTCGGCGTAGAGCAGCCGCCAAAGGTTGGGCACGGTGATGTTCGGGTAAAATTTCTCCAGAAAGTCATAGGGACCGTACTCTGCAGACAAGCGCATCGCCACAATTAGACACTTTCTCGCCCACAGCAAGACTTGCGCCGTATCCACACTCTCACACACAACCACACACCCACACACGCCGCAACGCACACAGTCACACACACACACCTCCCATGAGCGGACCGGCAAGCGCGAGAAAAGTGTCGCACTTGTGGTCGTCGGAAATCTGAAGGATGGCACGGCACAACATGGCGCCTTGCGAATGACATACGAGATGGTACCCGTCGGCGAAACTCGCGTTGTTCACAGTCATAATGGAGATGTAATTGGCGACGACTTCGGCCTGAAACCACTGCAAAAGCAACACGATAAACTCGCCTTAGCTGAAGCGAGACCGCCAACCCACGTCAAACCAACGCATCACAACTTACAAAACTATGCTCTGCGTCACACTTACCAGGTTGAAATACGAGTCGGGCCTGCCCTGAAACAAGGGCAGAGGGATGGCGAGCGTTCCCGGGTGTGCGTCTCGTATGTAGCCGGCGAGCGGTTCCAGAGAGCCGGAGTCGTCGTCAATGCCGTGCATCTATTTGACAAAGAGAATTTTTCTGTGAGTTTCAAGACACAAGGAATAAATAACCCCCGTACATGTGCGCAATTATAGTGCCGCACAGCAACTCTCACCAACAAGACCGGCTTGTACGCGGTGGCAGTCGCGGCACATAGGAGTAATACGGAAAAAACCACAGCCAATGGCGCCATCTTTAGCGCACTTACAAACAACACCAACTCTTTAACACGGGCACGAGATACGCACAAACTGCGCAGCGAAAATTAGGGAGTTTCATATTGGAGATGCCGCCCCCCATCGTCTGCGTGGAAAAACGGAGGTGAGAGCACATGACCACTTGTCCGGACATTGCGGAATCAGCCACTCGTAATTCAGGGAGTTAATTATTTACGATATGTTGGAAAACCAGTCGGAGAATTTTCGTTTTCATTTTTTTTCCTTCTCGGTTCAGTCGAACGAATGGCCCGTGGCCAAAGGGAGAGCTCAAGACTCTCTCGTAATGTACAACCAGCTCAATGGTGAGTGTAAAGACACGCGCAAAGGCAGCGCAGCAGACGCTCCACGCGCACGCGCACAACGCAAGAACGCATTGCAGTATGGGAGAGCTTTCCACGAGCTTCAAGCACATGGAGGTCCCCAAAAACCGCAAACACGCGACATTTCACGCAACGCACGACCTCTTGAAGTCAGGGACGATGCCCACATCATCGGGCTCCTCGAGCTTCCTCGCCGACTTGACGCGTGCGACCGGCGGGGCAACTGGACGGGCCGAAGGCGCCACCACGGACGGCGCAGCTTGCACGTCGTTCGAAGACTCCACAGGCGGCGCGGGCTTGTGCATGGGCACGACCTGGTCTGTCCCGAGCCGCTTGGACACAAACTCCTCGAAGGCGGCCGTCGAGATGCGGATGTCGTCTTGGAGGAACGTGAGAAACTCGTCCTCCATGCGCTCCAGCTCCGCAGAGTCAAACACGCCGCTGACGGCCGACCAGTCGCGGCTCGACTTGGGACCGTCGGCAAACATCTTGGACGCGACGATGAGCGCTACGAGGAACAGCCTGTGGCCGCACTTTTCGCCGCCTTCCGCGCGGGGATAGCGGGCCTTGAGCCGCTCGATCCACATGAGTCCGGCCAACACCGACTCCGACGACACGTTCGCCCGCTTGATCAGGCACAGCACAAACCGCCGCAGTTGGGTTCGCCGCCGCTGCCGCTCGTCAGGGCTCGCACGCGCCAACGCACGCGCTTCCCATGTCGTCTCTATCACGTCGGCAGCGAAGTCTGGATGCGCGTTACTGGTAAGTCACGGATTCCAAGCCGGCGCAGAACACTTCGACCGACCACTCACCGACAAGGTAGTAAGGATTCCTATAGTAGGCGAGCTCCGCTGGGAGGTGGAAGCCCTTGAGCGTCTTTGCTGCTGCGCCATTACTCGTCATGTTGTGCGGAAGTTCGAATGTCGGCGTTCGCTTGGGTGTTTCGTAGAGTCAAAAATACGATCGACCTCGAAAATTGTAGAGCACAAGACAGTGGGAGGACTTGACGACGAGAAGAATCTCAGCAATGGAAATGAGAATAGAGTGTCGCGACGCAAGCTTGCGGCATGCGACGAGCGTCCGGAGTGGGTTGTCGACGGCAAGAATGTATGGCAGCCGCGGACTGGTTGGCTGGTCCGCGTCACCCTGCTTGCGCAATAATCGCCGGGCACTTGACGAACGAGTGGAGATGCGAGGTTAATCAACTATTCTTCAACGCTGCCGTGTGCGTGGCGTTGCAGGGAGTGCCCTGTCGTTGCGTCGCCCGTGTCGGTTGCTGTGGCCATGTGTGTACGTCGCAAGTGTTGACTGGCGACGTCGATTGATTGGCCATTAGCGACGCCAGTTCAACTTCAAAAAATCAGGGACTCGAGAATTGAAATTCTGGCCGTTTCCGTGGCGATTTTCTGCCGCAATATAATCTCAAATCAATCGGAAATTTGAGGGCTCGGTTGACGCTACTAATTCAGGGATTTTGGAACGGGGAGGAATGTATTGGAATGTATGGGACGACGTGTGTATGAAATGCCTTCGCAAGTTTCCGCAAGCCTACTTATCGGCTTGGTTGTTGGGTGACCTTCCCAAAAAAGAAAGGAAAAAATATTTTCTCGTTGCTGCGCACCATAGTAAATCCATAGTCAGGCTATTTTTAACTCCACCCGGACAGGTGACCCGTTGCTACCTCAATTTTTCAAAGTTGGAAATTTTTTGACAGGACCTGTCATCGGAATGCGGTCACGTGATCCGATTCACTTGTTCTCGGTCGGATCCGATCGATTGGAAGGCAAAGCAACGCCGAAACGCACGCAACGCAAGCCACGCAACCACACCAGAAACGCTCCTTTCTATCGCGATTTTTCTATCTCTCCCCACGGAGGGCACAAGAGAGCCGTTTCAGGCGGCAGCTTCGTTTGTTCCCGCCATCAGTTTCGCATAGATGGCGTGGCACTCGGCGACGTCGTCGTCGAACTTCTTGGCTTCCGCCGTGTTGAACATCGTCAGCTGCTCAATGAGAAGCATTGCGGCCTCCACTGAAAAAAAAAAAAAAAAAAAAACATTACGCACATTAGAAGCGACATGCATTAACGTTTGCGCGCAAACTGCCGACTCACGGCTGATCTTGGAGACTTTGCGCTTCTGCTCATTCAGAGTCTGTGTGACCCTGATGAGATTGTCCTGGAGCGCCTTGTACTCGTTCTCCCTTTCGACACGTGCGGCGTCCATGACTGACAGACGACTTAGCAATGTTTCCAAATATCATGCACAGCAAATGAGCGTACCCTTTGTCAGCCGAATGACTGCGGGCGGAGGGCGCTGAACTGGAACTTCGGGCACCACGAAGACGGCGTCGTCCGCGACTGTGATCTCGTTCTGTAACGAAATAGAGATGTGACGCATATTCCGTCATCACGTGAACCGTGCATACACCTACCTCAGGAACATTTTTGACGGCGCTGGCACTGGTCGTCGAGGGTGTCGTGAGTTCCATGCCGTCGGCCTCGGCGGCTTCGGCAGTACCAGAAGCCGACTTCGTCGTAGTCGCAGCCGAGTCAGACGAAGGCTCAGCATGACGGCCGAAGACAAGCTTCGGAGGCCCGCCGGAGGGCGTGGAGGCGCCAAAGGAAGGCGAGGGGTGCGTCAACAGGGTTTCCAGCGCCGCTCCTGTACCAAAGTCGGCGAACGGCGACGTCGGCGAAGTCGAATTGGAGATAGACTCGCGACGCGTGGGTGTCAGCGAGAAAGGCGGAGATGAACCCGTTCCCTTTGCCTGCGCCATACGAAATGGTGCGGCAGACGAGGGCGGCTGCTGCAGCTGACGCAAGAAGTCGCTTCCATCTTCGGCGCTGCGACCACTACGACAGAGAAATTTAACAAAGAGGTGCATGACAGTTTGCATGGGACCTCATTACACCTTACCCGAAGAGGTCGAGACCAGTCGGCGATTGCAATCCTCCTGAGAAAGGACGCTGGAAACTCTGCCGACATTTGACATTGCATCCACTTGAGCAAACTTGCAAAGCAGAGGTACAAAGCTATTACTCACGATTCCGGTGTTCGCCTTCTTGGCCTGAGTTAGGAAAAAGGGTGTGTCGGGCGACGCACTCGCGCCAAAGGGCGACGACGAAGTGGCAGGGCTAGAATTTCCACCAAAGAAATCAGCGCCATTCATATTCTTTCCCAAAAACGTGAAGTCCATTTCACTTTTCGTGTGGGAAGATTCGTTAAGGCACTGTTCGCGAATGTCGGAGGACAACAAGCAAGATATAAGGGTTAAACGATCATGAAACAGGAATAGAAGATCGATGGATGATATATTGCAAGGTAGAAGCAGAGCAATATGAAGTTTGGCGTAGAGAATGCAGCGAAGAGTGAAAATATTGAATTGCTTTGTCGGAAGCTTCAAGTGGATCTCATTAAAAACTCGGCAAAATGCAAGGAGGTGGAGGGGAGAGGAGTGGTGTGTCAGTGGCCGAAGTGGCTGGAGGAAGTGGAGGCTTCTTCGGATTGAAACGGACGTCAGAATGACGCAATCACAGAGGTATTCTCACATCCGGGGTGAGATTATGCATCCGGGGACGGCGCAGTCCATAGCAACTGGCTTTGAACTTGGCAAGTACCGCACATTGCAATCGAAAAGGGACGCAGCACGCACACACACGCACACACGCGCGTGAGTTACAGGGATATCGGCTGTTTACTCATTGTGGAAGAATGCACCCGTCCGCTGGCTAGGTCGGGTGCGGCACAAACTCAAAAGGGGGGGCTTTCCCTGGCTCCCCCCCCCGGAACGCTCGCTGGTCGTGGGACTCTCTGACCGAAAATGTCGAGCGTTTTTCCGGCGACCATTCCGTCGCTGTTCCCAACAGCGCCGCATCCCGTGAAGAAGAACGAGAAGCGCATCAAGACGCTGCGAAAGACGACGACGGTCGAGGTGAATCGCGCCTTCTTTGTGACGCCCGACGATGCACTCGTTCTCAAGCACTCGGCGGATAAGGCGAGGAAAATCGAGTCCGTGCGATACCTCAACCTTGCGGCGCAGCATGTGCGGTTACTGGGGTCGGTGCTTCGCTGCACGCAGATCCGCGCGCTTTATCTTGCGTCGAACTACATTGAGAGCATGGACGGGCTGGACGCGTGCTCGAGCTTGATGCTGCTCGACCTCCACAACAACCACCTCGAAAGACTGCCGGGCGCTGAATTCTGGTCGAAACTTGCGTGCTTGCGGGCGCTGTACATTCACGGGAACGCCGTCGGGCACCTGAAGAACGTGCAGGGCCTCGCGTTTGCCCCGCGGCTGACGATCGTGACGATGTACGACTCGCCCGTGGCGCTGCATCCGAACTACCGCCACTTTCTGATCAACACGCTCTTCGCGCTCAAGGCGCTCGACTTTTATGCCGTCTCGGACGAGGAGATTATCGAGGATGCCGCGTTTGGCGGACGGTTCTCGGCCATGTCACCGCCGTTCCGTCTGGACGCCTATCTCCCGCCAGCTCCGTGCACGTCGGGCGAGCAGGTCACGGCCTTGCATCGCCTCCTGTGGCGCGTGTCGTTTGTGTGTGGGCGTAACTCGCCGATCGTGTCGCTGCAAGCGAACGTCCGCGGGTGGCTCGTGCGGAGGGACTTTAGGCTGTATGTGCGGGTGATGACGTGGGTGGCGTTGACGATCCAGCGCACTTTTCGAAAGTACACGTTCCGAAGGAGATGCGAGGCCCGACGCGCGAAGAAATCCTCCGGCGTCGTCGCCGAGTCGTCGCACTCGTCGCCGCGGACGTTGCGAGCACCGGGCAAGGGCCTGCGTGCCGGACCGCCCATCCACCTTTCGCGCGCGTACCTCACCCAGATGGCCCTGCGCATTCAGCAGTGGTGGCGCACTCGGCCCGATTGGGCGGTGAAGGAGCAGTCGCAAATAGAGGGACAGAGCGCCGCGCAGGTCGTCCAGCAGCAGCCGTCGGAGGGAACGTCCGAGACTGGCGGCAGCGCGCGCGGGCCTCGTGTGCCCCCTTCCGACCCGGTGGGCTCCCCGTTCCCCCTCGACAGCGTTGCCGGACATCCGGGGTATGCGACGGCGTCAGTGACGGGGACGCCGCGGACGCGCCCCGAGGACCCGCGCCTTGAGTACCACGGCATGCCGGTCGACATGGAACACGAGCTCCACGGCAAGCGACTCGCCTACATCCAGCACCAGCAGCAACAACTTCATCAGCGCGGGCTCCCGCCGTCGTCGTCGCAACACACACCGCAGCTGCCGTCTTCCGCGCCTGCGCCCCCTCCACTCGAGCCGGGCCTCACGGCGCCCGGTGCGCACGTGGAGCGTATGTTTGGCGCCCCATCGAAAGACCAACCCATGACGCTTGGCCTGCAGTCGTCGTTACGCGAGGCGCGGCCGACAGGAATGAGCGACGCTGGAATGTCGCTGCCCCGCGACGAGTTTGCCAGTCCTGGCGTGCTTTCGGAGCCGTCCGGCGTCGCGGGCACGTCCCCCTCGCGCGCGCACATGCGGCGCGACGAGGGCTTGGCGGATGTCAACCCTCTCATGATTGTTGCGTGCCTCGAGGAGCCGACGTTCCTCGCGGAAATTCGCAACGACCGGGAGAAGTACGAAGGCATCGTCCGCCGTCCGCCGCTCTTCTACACGACGCCCCGTGGGCCGTCGCAATCGCTGCAGCGCGGGGGTGCTCCGTCACGTGCCCCGCAGGCTCAGCATGCCGCGCCGCCCCCTCCTCCGGAAGTCCCTGCGCCCGCAGACGCCGGTTTCTATGCGAGCGATATGTCGGCGTCGATGTCGTTGGGCGGAGCACCGGCCGATCCTATGGCCCTCTCGCAGTCGCACGCACAGTCGTACGCGCAGTCGCAGCAGTCGCTCGCGCAGTCTCAGGCACAGTCGTTCGCTCAATCGTTCGCGCAGTCGTTCGCACAGTCGCAGCCGCAGTCGCAGACGCAGTCGCTTACGCAGTCGCACGCTCACCGCGTGACGTTTGCGGAACCGGAGGACCCGCATCTTTCCTCCGTTGACGCGAGCTTCGCGGCGGCCCAGGCACAAATGGCGTTCGGGTACCCTCCCGCGTACGTGAACTACTACGGCCAGCCCGGCGGTGCCTATGCCCCCGCACACGCCGATTACGGGCACGGCGTCTACGGTTATCACAGCGGTTCGCCGCCGCCTCCGCCCGTTGCGTACGACGGCGCGATGTACGGCGACATGCAAATGCCGTTCTTTGACCAACAGCAAGTCTACTTGCAGCAACAACAAGAGCTGGGCGGCGACATGGGCGTCGTAGGGGCCACACGGCCGCTAGAGTGGAACCACCCGCTGCGGTCGTACGTGCGCAGCCAGCGCGCGTCGGGCGACGTGACACGAACCGAGAGGGAACTTCACAAGCTCAAGATGGCGCGTGACGACGCCGAAAGCGCGGCACGGGCGTCCGATATTCGGCGGGCGGCGAGTGGCTCCGAGTCGCCGTGGAATGAGGTGTCGTCGTCGCGCCGCCACATGTTTGAGCGGGTGCAGGCCACGATGGACTTTGAGCTGCTGCGGAAAGCGGAGCGCATGCGCGCAGAGAAACGCGTGCGGGACGGGCTCGACGCCACGGCGGACAAGGTGAACGAGATGAAGGACACGACGCGGGAGGGGCGTGACCGTGTGGCGATCCAGACGCAGATGCGCTACAGGGCCATGCGCGCGCACGCGGTCGCGACGAAGGAGGCGATGGACCGTCGCTTGCAACAGAGGAAGGCGGAAGAGCAGCGGAAGATCGTGGAGAACCGCGAGCGCATTGCGGCCCTCAAGGCGCAGGCGGAGCTGGTGACCGCGGAACGGCGCTTTGCGAACGAGTTTGTGAGGCACCACAACAGCATCGGCAAGGTGATCAAGCAGCACGAGGTGGCGCTGCTGAAGGACAATCGCGTGATCGAACAGCGCGCGACGGTGGAGGCGCTGCGTGCGCGGGAGGCCGAGACGAAGGAGAAGCTCGAGAAATTTATGGAGCAAAAGTGGGTGTCCGTGTGTTGCTGTGTGCGTGTGCACGAGCCTGCACTGCTCACATGGGATCGTGCATATATTGTGCAACGCTCATGTGCTGTTGCGCGCCGCGTCCTCTTCTCCTGTTGCGTTTATCCGCGCCTCGAAATCTCACGCATTTGGTCCGCGCAGGTACCTTCGGACGCGCATGGAGATCGAGGAGGAGCGGTGCTTCCTCAGCGCCGAAATTGGCCGCCGCGTGGAGGAGACGAAGCGGCAGTTGGACCCCGTCCGCACGCTCATTGCGGACAGGCGGCGCAAGATGGAGGAAGCGGAGGAGCGACGAATGGCAGAGATGGACGCCCTTGCAGAGTCGGCGTACGCGCTGGACGAGTACCTCCACCAGCAGGACATGCCGCACCAGCCAACACGACCGCTGATGCACCTCCCGACCGTAGCACCGGACGAGACGGCCGTGGAAATGCTGCGCGAACAGCCAGACGCGCCGGTCGACCCCGACGAGGCGCACGAGACGGCAGTCATGGTCAACGCCATGCCGAGCAACTTCCGCGCCGCCTTCCGCCACAAGCTGCAGCAGTCGTTCAGCGGCATTCTCGGCCGCGCGGGAGGGCGCGCACGCACGCCCCCTCCAGTGCACCACTCGAAGCCCGCGATGCTGCGCGTGCGGCTCGTGCGCCCCGCCGACGACTCGAACCCTGCCGAGGCGCGCGTCATCAGCGTGTCGACCGGTCTGCCCCTTCCCCCTCGCCCAGTGCAGGAGCCCGAACCCGCCCCACCGCCACCGCCGCGTCCTGCGCCGCCGCCGGCACCCGCACCGGAGCTTCCTCGCGTGCAATCGATGCCGCGGCGGCTGTCGACGATCATGTCGCCCGTTAAGATGACGTCGGACTACGGCGCCGCGGAGCTCCTCAACATCTTGTTCGAGGGAGATACTGTCGGCGACGACTTTGTTTCGCGCCTCCAGCGCGAAGCAGAGAGGGACAACATCGAGCTTGACCTCTCCAACATGCTCGCCGACTTTGCCCTTAAGGCGAGGGACCAGGACACGCGCGCGGAGGCCATCGGTGCGCTGCTGCAGTCGGCGACAGACAACCCGAAGCTCGCGGGAATCATCCGTGCGGCTGGCGGACAACCGCCGGCGCCGAGTGGTGACCAACTTGAGCTCAGCCTCGACATTGGTGGACCGCCGCCGTCGGGCCCGTGGTCCATGTCGCGACCGCCGAACGCCGCTGGGGTGGGAGCGTATCCGGCCTTCGCGGAAGAGGAGGAGACGGGGGAAGCGAAGGAAGGGGCGTCGGCGAAGAGTAGCGCGAACGACCTGTCTGTCGTGGGAATGCGCGCACCGGCCAAGGGCCAGCGACGCGCGTGAGTGTGTGCGTCGTGTAAATACAATATCTATTGAAGGCCCGAGAAAAGTCAGGTCCAGGTCCTGATGACGTCAGGTCACACTCCTCGCACGGACAACTTGCTTCTCCCGACCGGCCCGTCTTTCGTGAGCTTCAAAGTGCTGCTTTGCACCATTACGCTTGAAGCATCGCTAGTGCTGCTTCCGCCTCTGCCCATGCAACAGGGCTGAGTTGTCGCTGTTGGGCTCAGGCCCATCTTTTTTACACACGCACACACATATACAGACGCACGCACGAGTGTTCGCAATAATGGCCGACGTAGCGAAGGCTCTTAGCGCGCCTCTTCGCGGCCAGAGTCGCGGCGTAGTGGTTGCGGGCGTGGCCGGTGCATCTGTCGCTCTCCTCGTTCTCCGGTATCTTCTGCGTGCCCTGCGGCAGCGTCGCGAAGGGGCGAGACGGGCGGATGATGTCGTGGGCATGGGGTCGCCGCGAGGCGTCTTTTGGGAGAGCGGAAAAGTTTTCGGAACGGGCGCAGAGGACGATGCCGTGGCAAAGCTGTGCGACAAGGGTGAGTCTTTGTTCGAGATTGTAACGTTTTTTGAATCGTCCGCTTGCGTTAGATTTTTATTTCTTATTTTGTGTGTCCCGTAGCGTACGCTGGGCTTGAGCACGCGTGCGAGACGTGGGAAGCGGCGCTGCACGTGGCCACGCGCAGCCATGACACACCGCGGCGCGCGCGCATCCGCCGTGTGTTGCGGCGACTGTACGCCACCATTGACGCCTGTGACGAGCGCGTTCCCCAGGACAACGACTCGTTCGTGTCGGCGCAATCTGGTACGTCAATTGTGTGTTCAATTGTCGCATCGCACGCTGGGTTGCGTGTCCGTCGGTGAAAGGCTGTCGAATGCTTTGCGCAGTTCATCCATCTTTTTCTTCTCTTCGTGTTGACCCATATGTGTTCTTGCATCTTGCCAACCATTTCGTGTTGTGTGTGTGACGTGTGCGCAGACATGTTCGGCGACGGCGCTCTGGACGGTTTGCAATCGCTCGACAGCACCGACGCCGTATCGGACGCAGAACACGCGGACGGCGCGTCGCCTGCGCGCCCTCACACACCGAACGGAGTGCCTGCGGGCCCACTCTCCCCGGCCCCACGCGCCGAGATTGTGAAGGACGCGGACGGCCACGCTCCCTTTTACGCGCACGCACTCGCGCTCGCACGGAGCGGCGAGGTCAAGTGCCGTCGCATCCGCACGAAGATGGTCGGCTGCGCCAGCGACGAGGAGTTTCTAGCCAAGGTTCACTGTCTGCGGGATGCCCTCAACATTGCGCTGGAGGAACCCGCCGCGCGCCAGTGGTTCGTGGACGCCGCGCGCGACCTCATCACGTCCGTCTTCCGTCGCGCGAACAAGGATCCCTCGGCGTTCATCACGTCGTACGATCGCATGATGGAGTTTGTGCTCGAGGCCGCTGACAAGGGCAAGGTGGACGGTCCGCACGGACGTCACCACAACCGCCACCACCACCAGTCGCGCGGGAGCACGGCGAGTCAGGCCGACAGCCGCATGAAGGCGGAGCTGCTGGAGAGGGGCGTCGTGTGCGTGTCGCTGTACGACGTGGCGTTTGACTTTCTTATTCTGGACGCGTTCGACGACCTCGAGTCGCCGCCGTCTGCGCTGGTGTCGGTGATGCAGAACTCGTGGATTCCGCAGAGCATGAAGGAGAAGGCGCTGAGCACCGCCGTGTGAGTGTGTGGAGAAGGCATTTCGCTTGGGCATTGCGCTCACACCACGAGCTAGTAGCTGCTCTGCGGTGCCCACTGTCCGTCTCTGTCACCACATTCTTCTCCTGTTTTCCCTCTATTCCCTCCTCTCTGTTCTTCGGCTGTTTGCTTTTCTCGGTTTCCATATGTCGCTGCATGTTGTTCGCATTGAGCTCACCAATCGAACGACCGCGCAGTTGGTCGATCGTCGCAGCCAAGTCACAGGGGCTCTCAGACAAGGACGGCTTCCTCGCGCGCTTCTACGCCCTGAGCACGCACACGAGCCCTCTCTTCGCGTACGGCTTCCTCGGCCCCGCGGGTGAGCTGCGCACCACGTGCGAGTTTTTCAAGGACCAGATGGTTGGGTTTGTGCGCGACATGTTCGCATCCGAGGGCGGCCGCTACGACTCTGCGGAAACGCTCGCGGCGGGCGTCATGGCTATCGCACGCCGTCGCATGGGGGAAGCCCTCGAGCGCCTGCGGTAGCGGTTGTGGGAGGTTTAAAGTAAAAATGCGCTCGAATGTCTGCCTCTTGGCTCGGCGCCCCTGCGGCGTCGTCACTTCTATCGTAGGCCCTGATCATCCTCTCAACCCCTCACTCCACACTGCACCCATTTTGTCTGCCGATTTTCTCTCTCTCTCTCTCTCTCTCTCTCTCTCACACACACACACACACACACACACACACACACACACACACGCACGCACGCACGCACGCACACACACACACGCACGCACGCACGCACGCAC
>CALSCQ010002338.1:0-11191 GCA_943704525.1 Pigoraptor vietnamica | reverse complement strand
CCCCCCCCCCCCCCCATTTGTCCCTCTCTTCTTCAGCGATGCGTAACCACAGCCGCGTTCAACAGCGAACCTCCTCCGTGAGCAGCTTGAGGCGGAGCGCGGCTTCCTTGAGCGTCAGGCCTTCCTTGTGCGCGAGCTTGGCGGTCTTGGCGGCAGGTGGACAACACAATGGCAGGCGCCACGGAGGGTTAAAGACTCAACGACAGAGAAACGATGCGAACCATACACTGCAAACAACAGGAAATGAAAGTCGTTGTAGAGTGTGCAACAGGCAAAGGTGTCCTGAGGGGCGCGGATATCATCGTAGCCAATCTTGGGGTTGAGTGCGGTGACGAGCATGAGCGACTCGTTCATAATGGCGTTGAGGCGCTTGCGGTTGGCCTGGATGCCGACAACGCAGTTCTGCATGAGGGTATACAAGGTCAGCAGGAGGAGAGGACAGGGAGAGATGTTGCTAACACATGCATGGGTAGGGTGGGGAAGAGTGTGGTCATACAACACATATATGCCGCAAGGTTAATGCGTACGGTAGGACAAAGAGTGAGACCAGACCCGTGCAATTTAAGAGAGAGAGGGAGAGAAAACGATCAATGTAGGCCGCCCTACCTTCGTGAACGAGCGCGACGCATCGCCGAGGAGGCGAACGGAACGGAGGACGTTGTGGATGATGACGGGCTTGAAGACGTTAAGCTGTGCATGCGTTTCCATCAGCGACTTTGCACAGTAATGCGAAGAACAGCTCTGCCCTCAAGAGGCGCGCGCAGTCGCATGTACCGTACACCGATGCACACAAGCACGCACACACCCCGCACGCACCTCAAAGTGGCCGTTGAGACCGCCCACGGTGACGGCCGTGTGGTTCCCGATGACTTCGGCGCAGACCATCGTGATGGCCTCGCACTGCGTGGGGTTAACCTTGCCAGGCATGATCGAAGAGCCGGGCTCGTTCTCGGGAAGAAGGAGCTCGCCCAGGCCGCAGCGGGGGCCGGAGCCTGTAACAGGAAAAAGCGTTTGAGTGCGCGTGGCGCGTTGCATGCATGTGCACTCAGTGTGCGAGCATTCGCGTGTGTATGTGTTGGCACATGCATGTGTATGTACGCGCATGCGAGGGCGCGTGCGTCTCGCGTCGCCGAATCACAAAAAAAAACGGACGCCGAAACTTTGCCTCAACAATACCCACCGAGGAAGCGGATGTCGTTCGCGATCTTCATGAGGGACACGGCGACCGTGTTGAGAGAGCCGCTCAACTGCACGAGGGCGTCGTGCGCGGCGAGTGCCTCAAACTGTACAAAAAAAAAGGAAATGACAATGAGGCTGTGATAAGCAAGCATGAAGGGCGAGATGTCGGATCAGCTTACATCACAGAGGTGTGTCCATCGGCTCCGCTACATAAGGCGAGAGAGAAACAGTGACAGTTGCAGCAAGGTGGCCGTCCACAGCCAAGCGCCCAGGCATCCCCAGTCATGGCATGACGTCACACGTGCGCACCTTGTTCGGCGCAGTCTTGAAGGGGAGCTTCGTGATGGCGGCGACTTCGCTGGCGACGGCCGTGTCAAAGCCCTCGAACGTGTTCAGTCCCTGAGAACGAACGAGGCAGTGAGCAGTGTGTGCACGCAACATTAACGTGTTGGAGAGGGAAAGAGCTCTTGAGTGCAGATTAGATAGACATGTGACAAGACGCACCGTGCCGACGGCAGTGCCACCCGCTGCGAGCTCGTACACGTGGGGAAGAGACGCCTTGACGCGCTCAATCCCATAGCTGTGCGCATGCGAGCCACACGTCAGCGTACGAATGGGCAACGACGCACGTCGTTGTTCAACAACTGAACCACGTCGACACTCTTTGTGACGAAAGGCATGCGCACGGAAGCGACGCTACTCACGAGACTTGCTGCACGTAGCCGGAGAACTCCTGGCCGAGGGTCAGCGGCGTCGCGTCCTACACACGGAACCAAAGTCACATGAGCGATCACATTGCGCCCCGTGCACCTGTAACGGAATTGGGAGAAGGAGTTCAAATCAATGCAAAGCCGCACCTGCGTGTGCGTGCGCCCAATCTTGATGATGCCGTCAAACTCCTTCCGCTTTGCGTCGAGGGCGTCGCGGAGGACGACAAGGCCAGGCAGAAGCACAGAGTTGACCTGCTCGGCCGCAGCAATGTGCATCGCCGTGGGGAACCTGCATGGGCGCATGGGTGCGGTTGTGCGGGCGGGCGGTGAGCGTGTGCGTGAAGTGCGAGTGTGGCACAGATACAAGGAGAACAAACAGAAGACTAAGATAGCACGCAGTATTCTTGGAACAAATTGTGCGAAGACCGCAAACAGAAGACTAAGGTAGCGCGCACAAGTGTGCAAATTAGGGGCTTAGAAGCCCCTCCGACACATCCGGGGCACCCACGTGTCATTGGACGACTGGCTCATGTTGACGTGGTTGTTGGGGTGCACCAGCTTCCCGCCGAGCTTGCCACCGAGCAGCTCAATCGCGCGGTTCGCAATCACCTGCACGCACGCACGCACACACACCGCACACACACACCTTCATCAACGTGGCGATACTGAATACGTGTGGTAGACAGTGTGCATGTGCGCAGGGGCTTCGAGTGCGAGTGCGAACATGGCGTGAGGAATTACCTCGTTGACGTTCATGTTCGTCTGGGTTCCAGAGCCCGTCTGCCAAACGACGAGGGGGAATTCGTCGATCAACTTGCCGCTGATGACCTACAGACGAACAGGGGTATTAGAAGCAAGGTATCGATGGTTCTCCCCTTAACGTCCATGGGCGCACACACGCACAACACGGTCACGTTATGGACCAACCCCTTCGACGTGTGCACAGTACAAACAGGACAAGCCTGGTGTTGGGTAGCAGCGTGCAATGCCCACCTCGTCGGCCGCCTGCATGATGGCATTTCCGATCTTCGCGTCGAGGCCAAACTTCATGTTGACCTAATACACAGCAGCGGATAATATAATCAGCACGGCATGTGTGCACATTTCTGCTTGTGATATACACGCGCGGCACATGCACATGGGCCCATTCACGGCACACACAGGTACACACACATGCGCACGCACGCCGCACACACACATGTAAACGCCCGCACGCAAGTGCACACACACGCAAACTCATGCACGCACGCGATACACACACACATACATACACACACACACACACACACACACACACTACACACACACACACACACACACACACACACACACACTACACACACACACACACACACACACACACACACACACAAACCTTTGCCGCCGCCTTCTTGAGAACACCGAAGGCCTTGATGAGGGGCTCGGGCATGCGCTCACGGTCACCGCCAATCTCAAAGTTCTGGAGAGAGCTGGGTAACGCAAACGCAACGGCGTTCAGACAACAATATAAAGCAAGCACGAAGGGCGACTATATCCGCAACACGCTACGCATACACAAGCATGGCTCGGAGTTCTGCGTACGTGATTCGCAGAGAAACACGTTCAGGCACGCGACCTACCGCTGCGTCTGCGCGCCCCAGTAACGGTGGGCGGGGACGTCGATGGGACCGAACGTGTCCTCCTCAGTGCGGAACTGCGGGGTGTGTGTGTGTGTGTGAGAAGTGCCGTGTGCGCGTGAGCGAGTGTGTGTGGGCGTGAGCGAGTGTGTGTGTGTGTGTGCGTGTGTGTGTGTGTGTGTGCGAGTGTGTGGTGAGTAAGGGTATGTGTGCATGCGTGTGTGAGTGAAGTGCCGTCCATGACAGAGCAAATCCTTCATTCACTAAAATGACGCCTACTACACCCTGCACAGTCGAGCGCGAAACACAAGTACACGCACGCACACACACACACACACACACACACACACACACACACACACACACACACACACACACACACACACACACACACACACACACACACACACACACACACACACACACACACACACACCACGTGCAAGCCAGGGACATTGAAGAGAGTTGCACAGTACATGCACGCCATTGCGCTGCCATGTCTCACCTTGCCATTCGCAAGCGCAGCGGAAGAGGAGAACGAGCGGACAGCAGATACGGCCACACCGCGTGCCGCGAGAGACTGCATCTCGTTCACATGTAAGTAGAGGCACGCCTACGCACGCACATGTGCTTCCCACATAGTGCAAAATTTCACTCACACGAACAACAGCAGCCGACGCCATCGTGAACGACGCCATGGTTGTTTTTGAAGCCTTCCGTGCCCTGTGCGCGTGCGGGGACGAGGAACAGCGAAACGCGAGTCGCAGAGGGAGACCACTTCATCACGGGCCGTCAGACTCCACACACTGGCCGGCTGATTGCCGTCATTGTGACGTCATCTCAACACTGGCTAGCCGGGACAAGCAGAGTGAGTGAGCTCGTTCTCAAACTAACACATTTCTATTTTATTAGCCACTCAGGCGTACACGCCGTAACCTCGCAGGTGCAGCATTCTCAATAACATTATGTTTTTATCCTTTGTAAACACGCAACGCACGCGCAGTCAAATTCACCCTCATCGGTGGGACGCATGGCTGCTCTTCCCGCTGGCGAACACGGAGATGGTCGACCCCGCAAACGGGTCGTAGTCGGCCTCATTCTCCATGTGCCCGTTCACTCGTCGCGGCACGTGCGCGGCATCCGGCGCCCCTGTGGACTCCGCGGTCGCTGGCTCCGGGCAGGGGTGGCCGTGGTTGTGATCGTGCTCGTGCTGCCGGCCAATTCTCCGCAGCAACCCAAGGTCGGCGGGTGCCTCCGTCCAGCCGGAATCCGTTGAAGTCACCGACACCTTGCGCACCGCCGCCGAAGAAGTTGCGGCGCAGTCGGGACGCTCGCCGTCCCAGCCGTCGTTCGTGAATCTCCTCCGTGCGACGTCATCCTGCGAACTCGGGAGCGTGGCCAAGTGGGCGCCGCGAAGGGGAAGAAGCTTGACGCCGCATGTCGGCCGCGTGTTCAGCGCGCGATGCCGTTCCGCCGCCGTCTCCAGACTCACTGCTCGAGGGCGATAGCCGTCGCGCGCGTCCTGGCGGCTCGGAAAAGCCGCCACGCCGGTGACATGTATGCTCTCGACGGGGCCTGCGCCGTGCGCCGTCGCACACTGGCAGTTGCTTGCGGCGCGACCGTCCTCGTCAATGGTATTGCCGCGTCGTCGCGCTGGCACATTGGGCGACACCAACTGGGGAAGGCGACACGAGTGGCACAACGTGCTTGCCGCGTGGCCGTAACGCGCCCCCCGCGAAGCGTGCGTCTCGTCGCTCACACTCCGCAATCGCCGAGCGTGGGGAGTACCGGGGTTGCCGCTCGACGTCTTCGACGACATGCTTGACCACGATGTGTTGTCGTGCGCGTGCAATCCGTTGCGCGGCACGCAAACGGCATCCGCCCTCAGCAGCGACCCCGAGACGAGCGCAACTCCATCGTGGCCGTTCGCCCGGTTCGTGATGGCGTCCGCGACAGCACGGGCGAACGGATCAGACAACGCCGCGTCATGTCGCGCATCGCCAGACTCGTTGCTGCATCGCCGGTCGGCCGCGACTCCCCCCTCGATTGTGTGGCTCTCGAAATCAGGTCCCTGCGAGAAGGTCGACGAAGTAGAGGCTGACGGCTGTATGGGTATATCCGTGAGAGTGTGCCGTCGCGGCGGATGTGCCGGCCGATTGGCCGTCTTAAGAAGTCGTTGCACATCGTCGGGAATTACCGGCCCCGCCGACGCGAGATTGGTGTTGGATCGCCAAGCCTGGTGGTGCGCTTTGCCCGTTGTGTTGGGCGGGCGATCGCCGCCGCCGGCAGTCGCCGGCACTGCGGCCGACCGGTCAACGGACGGTCGTCGCATTTCGCGAGCGTGTAGGGACGACGACGTAATCTGGTATGTGCGGAGAGTCTTGCTGTCGATCGCAGTCATTTCAGTAGATTGCAAAGTATCGGAATTTCACCCCCGGACCTTTTCGCCGTCAGGCCGCGGCCGAACGCCTGCAAGTACCGCTCCAGAGGAAACGACGTTGGGGATCCGTGATCGCTCCTTGACAGAGCATTGGGCCGAGTCAATGCGCTTTCCCAAAGAGAGCAGGCACCATGTGTTTTCTGTACCCAATTCACTGCGAGTTGTCGTCACGGGTGCGAGACTCGAGGCGTCAGCCCTTCCATTTGGTGACATGGATTCTCCAATCGGTGACATGGATCTATGATTAGCATCCGCAGTCAGATTTCGTAGCCTAATTAGGCAGGATGGGAGCGAGATCGGGGATGCCTTCTGTGCGAGGCCTTGACGGGATCACTTGGAGGTACCATTCGAGCGCGAAAAACGACCACTCGTGCCACTCTCTCACGTCTTACTATGGCTCGCTATGGCTCTGTTTTTAGCTCGCGTGTGTCAGGCGATTCAAAAATGACACGCGGAGTGCATGAGCCGTGCAGTGGGACCGGCAATTGCGCCGCGGTCGTTTTCTCTCACTCTGATCCCATTCAGATACGCCTGTGTCTGCTCACTCTGGAAGCATTCAGAACGTCACTGTGTGTCAAATGGGCCATCTCAGATTTCGCACGCGGTTTGACGGAACTGGCGCTAAGCACGAAATCCTGTACGCTGAGTCTGAGAGTGCACGTCGGGTCGCCGGCGGCCAAGCCCCAGTCCGACCGTTCATTCGTCCCGATACGCCACCAGCGACTCGACCTTGTGTACAGACGTGCTAAAGGAGCGCAGCTTCACTTCCTGCGATCTGTCGATCAGCCGTGCATCCGATTCTTCCCACGCCAGAGGGACGTCCGCGTTCTTGTCCGCGTATATGAGGACGTCGAAAGTGCCTGCAACAGGCACGGTACCGTTCAGTAATAGATACAGCAGCACATTCTAGAACTGCCCGAGTTCGCCTCACAGTCCCGCACAGCCAAGGCACGCAGACAGATAAAGGAACACGCACATTCTGGAACCGCCTGAGATTATGCACAGACAGCAAGGGGCGAAAACTCACACTTGTCCTCGATGAGTGGGAGAAAGGTGACGCTCGCGGTGATCTGCCGGATGATGGCCTGAATTTCGCCATTGATTTCCTTCTCCGCCTTCTGGCCGCCGCTGCGAAGGCCACAGAACGGTAAGAACTAGCAGGTTCACATTGCATGTGGGCATGCGGACTCGCACACATTGACACCGGAGACTGGAAACGGAGCAGCGACACAGACAAAGGCCATTGCCGACATCGCTGAGCAGCCGATTCACACATGCGAACACGGAATGAACGCACGAGCCCGTCGCACACAGCTTCGAGCAATAACTTACAAGCACACAGTCACGATGAGGACGCAGCGCTCGTCCCTAACACACGTACACAGATGTCGCTTTCATACTAGTACTTACGCAACGGCATGCGTAGTCGTACCACACGAGTCACGCCAAGTCGCCACAGCACCCACCCTGCCGCCACCAGAGTCTTGTCACACTCAATGTTGAACTGCCAGCGCTCCACAACGGCGCCGGTCTCTGCGCTCGTTACGACCACGGCGAGCTTCTGTACAGTCTTGGCCATGAGCCAGTCTGCGCGCGATGGCATCAGCAGAGTGCACGCTAATCATCGCTTGCTCACACACCACTGCACACGTCCTTCAAGTGCCCACCGCGAAGTTGGGAGAGGACGTTCGTGAGGTAGTCCTTGAGCGCCGGGTCGCTTGTTACGAGGAGAGCCAGGCCGTACTTTTTCAGGCGAGTGAACGAATCGGGAGGGTAGATCCCCCGCTGGTAGAGAACACTGCGGCCGCCAACAACAATGTTACGGAGGTGCGCAAACTCAACAAAGAGGGCCGCATAGTCGTGGCTGACGACAGGCATTCACAAAGTCACTCGCAGCCCGAAGTGTATTAGCAACTGGCCTCGCTTTTAACAGACTGACAGAGCCGCCACTCACCTGTTAATAGCATAGCCTGCGATACCAAACCACGCAAGCGTACAAGTCAGGACCATACGCGTACAGGAGGGCAGTTTGCACATACGGCCCGGCACAGCACTGACGTACATGGCGGCGCAAAATCGGGTTACACACCGAAAAATTCCGTGACAATTTCGGTGCTTCCCTTGAGGGTAATGGCCTGCTGGCCGTCTTCACCACCGGCAAGCATTCTCTTGAGAGGGTTTGCGTGAGGGAAAGGGAATCGAAAGATTCGTTCGTTTTCAGCGCCGTAAGTCTGTCAAACTCAGTTTTCAAATTTTGAGGACGCGCCACCAACTTCCGAGATCTCGCCGAGATATGTTTATATTTAGCATACGCACGCTCATCCCAAAATAACTTCCCACCGCGAAGCGCAACACATGCACGCGCACACACACACACACACATACACACACACACACACACACACACAGGTGTAGCAAGGCAAAATAGCCATGTAGCACACGCAACAAGCCCCCGAAAATTAGCGAACGGGCGTGCTTTTGGTTCCGAACAATGGCCCGGCGTGTGCGTGCGCAATTCCGCTGGCGTCTGCCTGTTGTCATTGGTCGCTGCGCAGTCCACTGGGGAAAACCCTCTGCGTCTCTCTCTCTCTCTCTCTCTGTCTCTCTGTCTCTCTCTCCGATTCCAGGTGTGAGGGCTTTCACACTGCTTGCGACGTCGCGTGGGGACGCACGCCGCAGGGCGATGCAACACGTGGCTATATAAAGGGGCTCTCGAGTGGCTTGAGCGATTGCGCAGTCGCGTAAGTCCAGACCACACAGTTCCGATTGACTCTTCCCTGAAGCAAACGCCTGCCGTGCGCTGTTTATGCATGTAAGCGCGTGTGTGCTGTCAAGTGCGACACCCTCCAAAGGGGTGCCAACAGGTCGTCGTCGTCCACAACCCCCGTAGCTACTCCCACCGAAGAGACTGAGAGAGGAGAAAATGGATCCCGCGTCGCAGCCGCCCTCAGGCGCTGAGCTCACGGCGGGAAAGTCGATGGGCATGTTCGAAGTCCAGTTCACGAGCGAGGCGAATGCGACCTCGAGAGATCCCTCGCTCGGACCGAACGCCATTGCACTGAACCGCACTGCGTCGGGTCCCATTGTCCCGCCGAAGGAAAAGATGACCTTTTACGTCGTGTGCGTCGTGCTCTTTGCCGCGATCGGAGGGTTCATCTTTGGATATGGTGAGTCGTTTGGCGCCTGTGCGGTATGTGCGTGCATTCGGCAATTTGCTACTTTGTGCGCGCACGTGGTGCCAGTGTTAAAGTGTGCGTGCGACTTACTTTAGGCTCACGTGCGCAGACGTCGGCGTTATCGGCGGAGTAATTGTAATGGACAGCTTCCGCGAGGAGTTCAACATGCCACTCAAGGCGAAGGTGAGCACGCCACGTGCGTTCGTAAGAAACATTGCACGTCTCTCGTTCGATCGCTTTTAACCTCTGCGGGTTGCGTGCATTTCCTCACACGCGCGCCCCTTCGATGCAGGTCAACACGACGGAGGGCGCGTGCGGCCAGAGCCAGGACGACCCCAACTGGGTGGCCACGGACCTGAGCTGGGTCGTGAGCGCCTTCTTACTCGGCTGCTTCGTGAGCGCTCTCGGCGCAGGGACGCTTGCCGACGCCATTGGACGGCGCCTCTCGATTGTCTTTGGCTCTCTCCTCTTCATTATTGGAGGGGCGGTGCAGGCGGGCGCGGTGCAGCTATGGATGATGTATGCGGGACGCGTCGTCGCCGGTCTCGGCATCGGGTGCGTGCGATGTGGCTTTAGTATGTGTGCGCGTGCATGTATACACAACACATAAGACGACCGAACACACAATACGCACGCACACACACACACACACACACACACACACACACACACACACACACACACACATATATATATATACACACTCTCTCTCTGAACGGTCGCTTACTTCCTTTTGCGCACCGCAGCATCCTGTCATGCGTCATCCCTTTCTTCATCAGCGAGCTCGCTCCCCGCCGTTACCGCGGCATGCTGGTTACCCTGCAGCAGCTGTCCATCACGGCGGGCATCCTCGTCGCGAACCTTCTCAACCTCGCGTTCGACAACGTCAACAACGGGTGGCGCTACTCACTCGCCCTTCAGAGCGCCTTCGCCGTCCTCCTCCTTGTCGGCATGCTCTTTCTGCCCGAGACGCCGCGCTGGCTCATCGAGCACGGGCGCGAGGACAAGGCCGTCGAGGTGCTCAAGAAGATCCGCGGCGACAGCGACATTGCGCTCGAGTTTGACGACATCCGCACGACGGTCGAGCACGAGGCCAAGGTCGGCGAGGGCAAGTGGAGCGAGCTGCTTGAGGGCGACATGAGGATGCGGCTGTTCGTCGGCGTCATGCTGCAGATCTTCCAGCAGCTCAGCGGCATGAACGCGATCATGTGAGTGGTGCGCGACGAGCGACCATTCGCGAATTGTGTGTTGGTGCCACGCATGTGAGAACCCATCGTGTGGCGTGTATGTTGGACTGGAGGGCTCCTATTGGTGCCACACATGTGAGCCCATCGTGTGGCGTGTATGCTTAAGCGGGCCGGGACTGGAGGGCTCCTATTGCTGTGCATGTTGTCGGCGGCGAGTGTACTTACCACGTTTCCCGCTTCGCCCTCTCTGCAGGTACTATGCCCCCACCATTTTCGAGAAGCTGTGCCTCCAGGAGATGCTTGCGACGGCCGTAACGGGCGCCGTCAACTTCCTCTCGACGTTCATTGCTGTCTACGCCATCGACCGCGCTGGCCGCCGCGTCCTCCTCCTGCTGGGCGCCGCGGGGATGTTCACGTCGCTCGTGACAGCGTCGGCCATTCTCATCAACACGGACTACCAGGAGAACAAGATCGCGGGATATGCGGTCCTCGTGTTCGTCTGCTTCTTCGTGCTCAACTTTGCCTACTCGTGGGGGTGAGTCTCGGTGGCGGTGGCATGCCTGAGGTTTCTAGTTTGGTATGCGCAATAGGATATTACAATTCGGAGTGTGCACGTCGTCGGCTGCAGTTCACTTGTGATTGCAACCGCTGATGAAACCGCGTGACATTGATTTGGGCTGACCCTCGCGTCCTCCCTCTTCTACCGCAGCCCCATTGGCTGGGTTATTCCGTCTGAGATTTACCCTCAGCGCCTGCGCGGCAAGGCCAACTCGCTGACGACAGGTAGGCCATCGCTATGGCATTCCCTCAACGCACATACCCACCCACCCACACATACCCACCCACCCACCCACGCACCCCAAAGCAATTGCCTCCATCTCAT
>CALSCQ010002334.1:0-16688 GCA_943704525.1 Pigoraptor vietnamica | reverse complement strand
CACACACACACACACACACACACACACACACACACACACACACACACACACACACACACACACACACACACACGCGCGCGCGCGCGCGTACTCACACCCCTCCAACCCCTTGCGCAGCTGCTCTTCTGGCTTCCCCTGCGCGCGTGCAACCTCGATGTCATCTACAACAACGGCCACGGCAGCGGCATGTGGCTGCAGGGCCTTATTGTGTTTACGTGCGTCATCGTGACGGTCACACTCAAGGCCGGCCTGATCACCACGTGGGTGCCACCCTGCGATGTCTTGGTTGTTCGTGGCATCCGTCTGCGTGTGTCCGTGCGCGCGGTGGTGAACTGTAGAGCGAAGAGCGCGCTCGTGCACGTGTGGGTAAGTGTGGTTTGCATGCCATCCATTTCAGTCGTTTGACCCTCTACCTCTTCCCTTACCGTTGGCGCAGTCGATGGACGCGCCCCGTGCACGTGGCGATCTGGGGCAGCCTGCTGTTGTGGCTGTTCTTCATGCTCGTGTACGGCGCGGTGTGGCCTGGGATGGGCTCGATTGGCGCCGAGATGTACGCCGTCGACAAGAACATGCTCGCGTCCGGGGTGTTCTGGTTCCTCCTCTTTATCGTGCCGACCATCTGCCTCTTCAGGGACTACACGTGGAAGGCGTGGGTGTCACGTGCTCTGCGCCGGCGTTTGTCGTCGATCTCGTCTCCCTTACGCGCTGGCTGGTGCTTGTTCTCGCATTTCTAGAGTGACCCATTCCCCCCTCGTTCGCCTTCCGTTGTCCCTACGCACGCACACACGCACACACACACATACACGCACACACGCGCACTCGCACACACGCTGCGCAGGTTCCGCCGCATCTTCTTTCCCCTCCCGCTGCACATTGTGCAGGAGATGGAACTTGCGGACGCGGACGTGTCCCTCTTCAAGGACGCGTTCACGGCGGCGTCTGCGGCGATCCGTCGCATCCCTCACGTGATCGGCCTCACAACGCGTACGTGTCCGCCCACCCTCTCTCTTTCCATTGCCGTAATGTGGCCGCCATTGCTGCGACTTCTCTTCTCTCGTGCTGCCTGTTGCGTTTGATTGTTTTCCCCGCTTGTTCAATGCATTGACAATCGCGCGTGTGCGTCGTCCGCAGGCGGGTTTGCGTTCTCGCAGGAGGAGCGCGGACAGGCCGACCTCATCCGCAAGTACGACTCGAATGTCGACAAGCCCGAGGGCTGAGGCCGTTGTGCCTCACCGGGAGCAATCCATGCAGCAGCACAGCCGCGCGCAACACGCCACAATCCGCGCGTGCGTGCGTTGCGCGTGTGCCTGTCGTTTACACTGCGCGTGAGCGTGGGCGCAATCCTCGATACATTCTCAGGGCAGGAACCCGTCGTGCACGAGGAGCACCCGCCGCAATGAAATACACATACGACACACGCCATTCCCTCAAATCCGCCTCTCTCTCTTTTGTGCACGCAATACCCAATGTTACACCGTCGCTTTCCCTCCTCTTTTCTCTCCGTCGTGCACGTAAACAACACTCAACGTTCAAAGATATTCTTCATTATACTCTGTACAAGCGGTTCGAGCACCGCGAACACGGGCGGAACTCGAGCGCAGGCGTTCCAAACTGTATCGAGTCGAGAATGTCCACGACGGCCTCATTGCTGCGCGGCGACTTGCGGCCCTCAAGCTCCTGCGAGAGATAGTAATGTCGGTTCATAAGATCATAGTCGTGTACCATTGACGCACTGTCACACACACACAGAGCATACGAAAGGCATCAGGAGATTGCTCAGACCGACAATCGCAATGGCACACACACACACACCGACAAAAGGAACACACACTAGTCACACCCACCTCGAGGGCTTTTCGCACGCCACTGCCCGTCACATCCCCCTCGGTGGGCGGCGGCGACGGCGATTCTGGACGCGCCTCCCCCAACGCCTGCGTCTGCGTACCGTCGCGCTCGGCCAGCAACCGCAAGACAAGCGCCTTGAGTTCGCCGCACTTCTCTTGCATCTCGTCCCTCGCCGACGCCAGCTGCGCCACGAGCGCGTCCTTCTGCACCGCACGCTCGCGTAGCGCACGCCGCTCCTGGTGGTACAGGGAAATGTACTCCCCGATCGTCTCGACCTCGCCCGAAAGCTGCACGTTCAGGTGTTCCTCGCGCTCGATCCGGTCCACCAGCCGCTGCTTCTCCTCCAAAAGCGCGTTCAGCCGCCGCCCAAGCGCCTCGATGGCTTCACGCATGCGCTCGTTCTCCGCGAGCAGGGACTCGAACGCGGGGGCCGCGCTGTCGCCAGCCCCCGCTTCTCCTGTTGCTTCCGGAGCGCCGGGTACAGCAGCAGCGTGAACAGCCGCCGGGGCAGGCGGCACAGGCGATTGCGCGGCCTTTTGTTCTTCTAACAATTCGTGCTGGAGAGAGTCGGCGAGACTCCGTTGTGCGTCGAGCTGCCGCGACAAATCGTCCACCTGCGCGCGCAGACGGACCACCTCGGCAGCCGCCGGGTCGCCCGGGTGCGAAGCGTGTGCGTCCGCGTGGCCATCTTCATCCCCGTGAGCCTCCGCCCGGTACAGCTCGAGCTCGCGACGGGCATCAGCGACCTGGGCCGTCAATGTCTCCACGAGAGCTTCGGCCGCGCGGCGCGCACCGTCCGACTCCTCGCGCACGCGCCGCTCAGATGCGAGCGCGTGGTTGGCCGTGCTGAGGCGGTCGGTGAGCTCTGCGTTGGCGTTGGCCATCTCGATAAACTTGTCCTGCGGAACGATGAAAGGAGTGTGAGCGTCACCAAGCGCGCGTCTCTCAACACGCGCGTTCCACGAAACCACATCACACACTGCCACAGTCACGTAACGCGCACGCACGCACGTTACTCGATGCAACGCACCTCAAGCAGCGCAAGCCTCTCCTTCAGCTCCTTGTTCTGCGTCGTCGCGCGGCTTATCGTGTCGGCGTCCGCGCGCGCCCGCGACAGAATGCCCTCCTTGTCAGACGCCTGCTCCCCAAACCGCCTGGCGCGGTCCGCCTGCTCCGCCAGCGCGCCCTCCAGCCCAGATATCTGCGTGCGCAGCTGCTCAATCTCCTCGCGCAACACGGCAGTCTCGCGCGCGGCCGTCTCCTTCCCAGCCGCCGCCACCGCCATCATCGCCGCCACCTGGTCCTCAAGCGCCCTCCGCGTAATCGACAGCTCGTCGAGCTCCTTCTGCAAACCCTCGGCGACCGTCTTGGATTCCTGCAGCCGCCGCGCCGCCTCGTCGCGCTCGTCCACGGCCGTCGCCAGCTGCGACTCGAGCGACGCAAGCCGCTGCTGCGCCTCCGACAGCTGCTTTGACGCGGCCGCCAGCCGTTCGTTCGCGGCCTTCCAGTGGGCCGTGACCTCGCGCTTCTCCGCCTTGAGCTGCTCCGTCGTGTGCTGCGCCTGCGCGAGATGTCCCTGCAGCTCCTGTCGCTCCGCCGTCACGCGACGGAGTTCGCCGGCGACGTCCACGGGACTCGCGTGCTCGTGGTCGCCGCCAGCCGCACCGCCCGGCGCCGCATCCCCGTTCGGTGCCTGTGAACGGTCCCACTGACCCATCTGCCGCATGATAGCATCCGCAGCGTCCAACTTTCCGACAAGTTCGGCATTCTTCTTGCGCAGAGTGTCACCCTCAGCGACCGCGGCCACGAGCTTGCGCCGCAGTTCGTCCGCGGACTGAGCGGCGTCGTCGGCCCGCGACGAGAGCTTGGCCCGCTCCTCTGCCGCGTGTTGCAACTGCGCCGTCATCTCAGCCATGCGCGCGCGCAATTTCGTCAGTTCCGCCTCCGCCGCAGAGAGACGCGCGTGCGCAGCGTCGGCCGAGTGGGCGTTCGCCGCACTCGACGACAGCGACTGCACGCGCTTGCGCTCGGCGTCAAGCTCCGACTTGAACTGCGAGACGGCGCGGTCGGCCTCCGCAGCGCGCGTCGTTGCCGCCTTTTCGCGCGCGGACAGCTCGTTCTTCTCCTCCACAAGAATGTCGATTGTCTGCGTGTGAATGTGCAGCTGTTGCTCGAGCGCGCGCCGGTCACTCTCCGATCGGACCTGCAACTGTTGCAACTGGTGTTGGAGCGACTCGATCTGTCGCTGGAGGTGGGGCTGAGACGTCGACGGCTGCTGTGCGTGCGCGCGCTGCAGTTCTTCGAGTGATCGCTTTAGCTGGTCTCGCTCGAGCGTCAGCTGTTGGATCTGAGGACGAACGGCGCGTGAACAACTCGTCAGAATCGGCAGAAGGGAATGCGAATTACAGGGCAAAGGCGCGCGCACACGCACACGTGCGCATACACGCAACTGTCAACTGCTCTCACCCCAACCAACCCCATGAACATGCCGGGCATTCTCTCACACACCTTGCCCACAAGCACCGACTCGGACGCGGATGGTGACGGCGAAGGTGACGGCGACACGCGACCGCCCGGAGTAACAGCGCGAGAGTCCGCCGCAAGGTTGTTTAGCCGTTGCGTCAGCTGCACGCACAAGCAGAGCACATGAACGGCTGCGTTTGCAGCAAAAACCACGCGCGCACGCACATGTACAGTCGCACGCACGCACACACGGAGATCCGTGCAGACGCCACGGAAGACTCAGACGCGCGATCACACCTGTCGCAGCCTATCGGTCGACGAGAGCCCTGATCCCGCAGCGGCTGCCACCGGCACACCTCCCGCCGGCACGCCACCGCGAATGCCGGCAATCAAATCGCCCGCCGATAGCGACCGATCGAACCCCAGCCCGGCCGAGCCAGTCGGTGCAACAGAGGACCCGGCGTAAGAGGGAGATCCCGCAGAGTGCGACGGCGCAGAGCCAGTGCGCACGAGACCCCCATTTGCGTGCGCAGCGTCCAGCGACCGTTGCAACGACGGAGCGTGCGAAGCGGCCGTCGCTGGGAGAGGGACGATGTCTTCCGAGCGGGCAATGTCGGGCATGGAAGTCCACAGCGATCGCTGCGTCGCACTGTTCGCAACATGTGCTTGCGGTTGCCGCGCCAGCTCCGCACGTGGCGGAAGGGGCGATGCCTCTGCCACCGGCGACAAGGGACCGTTCATGCGGGGTGCTACCGATGTGACGGGTGTGTGTGAGGGTGCGAGGCCCTGCTTGATGCCGTTTTGCGAGGGGACACTGACGGGGCCGTCGGCCACCGCTTTGGACGGCGCAATCGGACCATCGCTCAAGTCGGAGCCGCCTTTCTTTTTCCGAAAGTTCTCCAGCTGTTCAACGAATAGTTTGCAAAACGTGAGCTGGAGTCCACAATAATGGAGCGATAGCCAGAGGAGAGATGTGATTAGCCCTTAGCCCACTCACCCGCTTGCGCGCCGCGGCCACCTTGCTACTCTTGTCGTCCATCTCCATGTCGACCGGCATTTCGTCGTCCCACACTCGGTCGCCTCAATCCACCGCCGCGGCGGCGGACGCAGCCCCGCTTGGGCTTCGCATGCGAGGCAAGACGCACAGCAGTGACAATTGTGGAGGCGATGTGAACGAGAATGGCAATCTGTCAGCCCGCGACGCTGATGCCGTCACACGCTGCAACCCCAAGCACACTGGTCTGCTACACTCTCTGCGACCGCAACACAAAGGCCGTCAAATCGCTTGCAGATTGCGAAGAAGTGAGCCTTGAGACTCGGTACTGAGAGGGCGCGTGTGCCGTCGTGTATGGTTGTGGCCTTTGCGCGGGTAGAGTCCGAACTCAAGTGGTCGCCAGCCGAGCCAATTAATTTGAAATTGACTGATTTTTTGGTACAATTTTAGGCCTCGCCTAGGTATTCACGTGATTCGTGGGCTTGGACATCCGGGGCGCTGTCGCCACAAGTTGTAACGAATTTGTAACAATCACGTGATCGCCAGGATCTATTTGCGGCCGAACAGAAACACTCAGAAACCGCTCACGCGCGGCTTCTTCGCCGCCTTCCCCTTGTCCTTCGCAGGCAGCGGTCGCTTCGCCTCAAGAGACCCCGGCAACCGCGGCACTTCGCCACGGGGCGTAAGTGACGGTGGCACGTGGACTTGAAGTGGTGCTGGCACACCACGCACAGTCACCATCGGCGAGCGAATGGACGCGTCTTGCACTTGCTGCGTCGTCCAGGAATCAACGTCCATGGGGTTCGGGGGTTCACTGTCGCCCTCGGAACCGAAGATGAAGGTCACTTTCGGCGGAGTAACGCGCTGAGAATCGGCGACAGCTGACGACGCGCGCACCACGGCCGGCGAGGGAATCGGCGCAGGTCGCTTTTCGCGCGCCTTTGGGACCCCCTCCTTTTTACCGCGCTCCGAGCCGACGACGACAGCTTCCTCTTCGCCAACATTTGGCGCAGCTGTGGATTCGCCGTGCAGCCACTGGTGGAGGAGAAAGGCGAGAGGGTGCTCGCGTGTTGGGACCGGGTCGGCAGGCTGTCCGGACGCCTCCTCCCCGGGCGGACCGCGCTGGCTGTCGACCCACGCGCGCAGCTGCGTCTCGAACGGTTCCATTGGGCCCGCGCTGCGATCTCCCTTTGTCGTCCCGTTGGGCGCTATGACGATGGAAGAGGCCCGTGCGATCGCGCCTGCCTCGCGACCGCCAATTCCGCGCACTTCGCCACGAGCGGCGCTGCCCACAGCCATCAGAGGCACCACGTAATCTATCCACTCCCTCGCCCCGTCAAGGGGAGTCGTGGCTCGCGTGTTGGACCCAGGAGCAACACCACCCAATCGGACTGTAGAGGCCTCGCGCACGGTGCGGCACAGCAGGGACGGGAGTTCGCCCGAAGACAGAGATTCAACGGCCGCCAGCACCGCCCGCGGAGAAATTTCGTCCACGTACAGCGCCGTACACACATCCAGTCTGTTGTGACAGGGGCGATAAGAGTTAAGGAGTGGTGGAGAGTACCTCGCGCGATGACTGTGCATTTGTCGCTACTCACAGTGTGAGAGGTGTCTCTCGATCGCGCACGCACTGAAGAACGCGTGCGCACACCGCCTGAATTTCGGGACCAGTGGGCTCCGCTGCACGGCGGAAGCAACAAAAGGCATCACGAGACATGAAGTGCGGTGCCGTTCCAATCACATTGATTCTGCGGCCACTGGGGATCACTAAGACAGGCACAATTTGCTTAACGCACCTTCCGGCACATCGCCCACGCTCGCGTCCACATCCGCAAACTGATCAAGATCTGCAAACAGACAAACACATGCACGCACGCACGCACGCACACACACACACACACACACACACGCACACACGCACACACACAACGCACACACACACACGCACGCACGCACACACACGCACGCACACACACACACACACGCGCACGCACGCACGGACGCACACACACACACACACACACACACGCACGCAGACACAAACAGAGAGAGGCAAAGGACACTGTCAGCAACCAGACAAATTGTCGCGACCCACTGCTCGTCCATACCCACTCTGCCACACTGCGCCGAGATCCAACCGCTTGCACGACGCCAGCTGGGCTCGACTGACGTAATCCTTCGCCTGCACGCCCACGCGCCCGTAGGGTCCCTCATACACTGTCGCAGGGGTGTCCTCCCTATGCGGCGCGTCACGTGCCAGGCCCGTCCCATAGCGCTGCCCGTAGACGTCCCCCGCAGCGGAAAGAGAGAGGAACGCAAAGGCGGGGCAATCGTCCGTGTCTTCCGACCGCGAGGACGCGCGGCTGCGACGGCGACGATCGAGCACATCGCTCACGGACTTTGTAGTAGCGGCCCACTGGTGCTGCTCCACTGCCGCCGACGGGAACACAAGGCCCATTCCGCAGAGGGGCATGGGGACGCGGGAGACTCCATCAAACGCCGTGTCTGTAAACACGAGCATACGACGCGCCATCGAGGGGCCGAGGGAAGGGCCAGGGCGCGAGAAGGCGCTAGGATTGTACGCGAGGGTCCCGCTGCCGGCGTCGGTCAGCGCACCCAGCGATTCGGAGTGCGCCGGGGGTTGCCACAAGAAGCGGTAGAGGACGGCCTCGCGCGAATTTCTGCAGCCGACGACGACGAAATCTGGGCGGGAATTCGCAGAGCACGCGCACACGCAAATAAGTGGACGTAGAAATCCATTGCCACGCATTGCGCGAGTGACGCAATCTCTGACGTGACGCAGGGGGAGACAACCGGCGCGCACCTTCGGCACCCAGGCGCCCGCACTGTGCGAACGTCGGAAGACCGTCCATTTCGTGGTACCACGACAGCAGCGACCGACGCGGCATCCGCTGATCAACGAGAAAGACGGAGTGGTCGCCGCAGCCGACGGAAACGAAGGGATTCGCGGGATGTGGCACGCACGCGCGCACACTCTCGCTGCCAAAAATGCGGCCGGACGCGTCGCGCTCTGCAAGAACACGTCGCGAAGAAGGAGACTGCGCAGACGACAGAATTAAAGAGGAGGTGGAAGGAGATGTCGAGCGCAGGCATCGGTGGCGACACATCCTCACACTCTCCCACGCACACGCACGCAAACCCACCCCCAAATCCATAAGTGATATCTCCGATTGCTCGCTTACGACGACCGCCCGCGCGTGCGACGCAAAATGCACTGCGCGCCAAGGCGGCACTGCGCCAGAGGGTGTGCGGCGCTGCGGCGGATCAAACGACAAACGCGCCCTGCGGTGCGTACAGGTTTCCGTCAATAACGCAAGGAAGATGACTACGCGCGTGTGGGAGGCAGAAATAGTTGTCTGCGAGTCATTCGAGCAATGCGTGTGTGAGCACGTGCGTGCGTAGCATGTACAAATAGAGTGACCCCGCGCGTGCGAACGTGTCCTTGTGCACACCGTGTTGCGCACGTACCCATTCGCAGCACTCCACAGATACACGCGGCCGCTCTCAACCACAACGGCGGCCTCATCTGCCAACACGGGGCTTAGGGTGACGTCGCAAACGGCCTCTTCGAAGCGAACGTCCCCAACCACGCGTGCGCTTGTCTTCTCCCTGTGGATCTCTCGACTGCTGTGCGTCGGTTCGCTCAGCCGCAGGAACCGGCACATGTAGTCGCTGCGGACTGCGCCGAGCGCGCCCTCGCCTGTGCAAGCACGGAGTCGCATGTCAGAATGCAGTTTCAGGGAATGGTAAACGAACGACGCACTGCAGATGCAGGATACACACGCATGCGAACACATACACACTCACTCACCCGCAACGCAAACGCACACTCATACACACACCCGCAACGCACACGCACACGCACTACACATGCCTTGCTTTGGGGACACCGCCACTCCGCGGATGGGAAGACGAACGTCCACAGAGTCGCGCGGTCGCAGGGATAATCGGCCTCCTTCCGTAAAATTCAATTGGCCAAACTGTGAAGCACCAACGAGAGAGTGAAGGCGAAACATGCGGACATAGCCTTGCTCGTACAAAACAAGCACACACTTGCGCGCACACACACGCACGCCCACACACACACCCACAAAATACACACAATACACGCGCGCGCTCTCTTCTCTGCGGATATTGACCGTAGAGCCACGCGCACCCCCCGCGTGGACGACGCACGGCCGTCCTTCGGCATCGTAGTGGCACGCAAGGAGAGAGCCCGCTGCCGTGTCGTCCGCACGGCGAGAGCGCGATGCGATCACGTCCTCCTCGACTAACTCACGCACAAGCGCGCCGGGGAAATGGGTCGTCGGGAATGAATTTTGCAGCGAGCGCAGCTGCGTGGGACCGTGCATTAGAGGGAGCGTGTGTGCATGCACACGGATACAACCGGCACGCAGATACATTGAGCTATCTACAAACCATCTGCCGCACACAACGTACCATGCCCGCAGCAATGGTCGACGGTGCGGTGGCGTCGGCATCCACATGCGCAGAGAGGGCATCTTCCAAGTGAGTGCGCAAGAGTTCGACGTTGTGACTGAGACCGACAAGTGTGCCAACGGGACTCACATGAAGCGATGAGCCTGAGGTGAAACGGGCCGGTACGGGGTGAGATTGATGGTGGGTAGTAACACATGCACACACATGCGCACACACGCACACATACACAGCAAAATCGATACCTGCGAGTGCGTGTGTGCTTCCCAGTCGTGCGGGAACGACGCTGAACGACGACAGTGCGAGCGCGCCACCATCAGACCCAATGATCCCCAGCGGACGCCCTCCCACGCACGGCGGCTGGAGCACCGTGGGAAGGCGCAGTGTCTCCAAGAGACCGCCACTGGCAGCACCCGCGTCCATGAGAATGTGTAACTCGGCGTCGAAATCGCGCTTGCTTTTGGCGAAACGTGAGCCGTGGTTCGGATACATGTTACCTTGCCGGACACATTCCAAATTTACGTCACTGTCACGTCACTATTATTATCACGTGATCATCGAGATGACGTAGGGGTTTGCCGGTTTCAAAGTTCCAAAATCTCGCACGACAGAACCTTTTGTCTCCTTCTCATCGAGCCGCTTATTGCGCCCTCTATTCGCCAACAGCCGAGTGGCACCCGCGCAAGCATGTCTCTCTTTGGGGCCGCCCCGCAGGCAGCCAGCCGCAATGTCGTCGAATTCCTCGCCGGGAAAATGGTGATGGAGGGAAATCTCGTGCGCCCAGACACCCGCAAGGGCCTGCTCTATCTCTACCAGGTGCGCCCGTGCGTTTGTTGTTGCATGTGCAGACGCTGCGTAGTATTGTGCGGCTGTTGTTGGAACTTCATGTGGCATTGGGTTGTTCGCTACATTGTCGGGCGAACATAAGGGACGACTCGCACTTGCCAACGACATTGCAACGTTCATCAGCCTTACGTGTCTTGATTGCGCGCGCAGGGCGACGAACAGATGATGCACTTGTGCTGGAAGGACCGGACGTCCGGCACTGTTGAGGATGTGAGCACGCGATGTGGCGACGTTTGCTTTACGCTCTAATGTTGTTCACCTGCGCGCATTTTGCGAAGTATTAACGTCCACGCGGCCCTTGTTGCGCGCATGTCGTAAAACTCTAATCTTGCATGCGTGCGTGCACGTGTGCCTAACACTGACCATTGCGTTCGCAGGACCTCATCGTTTTTCCCGAGTCGATTGACTTTCAGCGGATTAACAAGTCCAACGGCCGCGTGTATCTCCTCCGTTTCCGCGGCGCCGATCGCAAGATGTTCTTCTGGATGCAGAGCAAGAGCGCCGACAAGGACGAGGAGAACTGCCGCAAGCTCAATTACGCCATCAACAACCCGCCGGTCCCCGGAGGTCAGTGGGCTTCAGTGTGCGTTTGGCCCTATGTATGTATGCGCACTACAGTACAGCGTAAGCATGTGTGCTTGCTGCTTCCGTCAAATCGATCTCTTTTCTGCATCTTTTCTGTTTGTGACTCTGAGCACATCGGCGTCGCAGTACCCTACGACCTCTCGACCCTGCTCAGTGCGGCGGGCGGCGAAGACACGGCCATGGAACTGTGAGTCGTCGCAGTGAGAAATCCGGATCACGTGTTCTTCGTGTTCATGTTGCTTTTGTGTTGCGCCCCTCCAACTCAGCGTCCCCCAGGTCTCTAGCGAGACATTGTGTTTCCTCAATGTCGTGTTTGTGTTGTGTTGTTGTTGCTTGTTTGCGCCGCCTCCCCAACTAAACGTCCCCCATGTCTCTGGCAGGGACGAGCCCGCGGTTCCCGAGACGCATCACGGCGTCGACGTTGTTCCCCAACCGCCTGAGGGTCCCCCAGCCGTTGGCGAAAATCCCGCGCCCGTGCCGGAGCCCGACCCGCGTGGCGTCGACCTGCGCGACCTCGTGCGGCTGTGGAACGAGCGACAGGCCGGTGCGTGCCCCACACATGTGTGCGGCCTGTGTGCAGTGGGATGGTGCACTGCGATGTGTCCGAGACTGAATGTGCTGCGTGCTGGGTATTGCGCGTGAGTCAAGGCTGGTTGTGTGCACGTGCGCCAGACCCAGAGATGTCCGTTGGTGTGGTTGTTTGTGCGGTTTTTCATTTGATTGTCGTGTGGGCACCTGCGCTGTGTGTAATGCACTCTCACACCCGCCTTGTTCTTACGCGCAGGGTCCCAGCAGCAGCGTGACGTCGACCTGGCCGCGGTACTCACGCCCGAGGCCATCGTGCCCCTTCTTGCCAACCCCAACACGCGGGAGCGGCTGCTGAGGCACATTCCCGAGAACCTCCCGCGGTCCCCAGAAGAGCTGCGCAACATGCTCCACAGCCCGCAGTTCACGCAGGTGCGTGCGATGTCGCCTGAACTATGGACCTGTGCTCCTGCGCGCGAGTTTGAGAACTGCGTGTTTTGCGTGTGAATCTTCCTCTGGGCTGCGTGCGTGTGCGTGAGCGGCCTGCCTCCTTGACCGCGATTCACTGACGCGCGCTGTGTCCAGGCACTTCACGCGTTCAACGCCGCCCTTCAGTCGGGCCAACTGGCGCCCATGATGAGCCAGTTTGGTGTGGAAAATGCGCCGCCGGGTGCGTTGCGTGGCCTCCCCGTGCTTGTGTGCTGTGTCGCACGTGCGCCCCATAGCCACTCAAATCGCGCGATAGTGTCCTGTGTGTGACGCGCGCTTTATGGCCACTCCACACACTTTGCGCGCTTTTTTGCGCCCTGCGATTGCTGTGATTTTTCGCTTTATTCTGACTCAACCCCCGCCGTCCGTAGGCGTCGAAGCTTTCCTGCGTGCGCTGCAGCAGCAGGCGTCACGTGACACGCAGGGTGACGGTAGCAGCGGTGCCGGGGGGAACAGTGAACGCATGGACGAGAGCTAATTGGGAAGGAAAGGAAATGCGACACCTTGCGCAATATATCGCCCTCCACTTTCGCTACATTAATACGCTGTCGTAAACTATCGATCCGAGATATCGGGTTCTCGTTTGCTTTTTTTTTTTTTTCCAGCAGAGACGCGACCCAGCGCGCCCACCCATTTCATGTTCAAAGGGAGTCGCCCGCGACACACGGGCGAAGGGGAGTGGTGAGAGGGGAGAGGAGGGGAGGGGAGGGGGGGAGGGAGAGAGATACAAGCATAGTGTGCCCAGCACACGGAACAACGCACGCAACACAAACGACTGCGAAACCAAACGCAAAGGCAGAAGACTTGTGAGAGAGTGGGACGCGACGAAGGAAGATGAAGAGGCGAAAAGGCAGACGACGGACGCGCCGCACGCAAGCATGCAGGCGCTTGCTGTGCCCGCGTTGCCGTGGCACAGCAAGCGCCTCATATTTCCATGATGCAGCTCGTGGCGTTGAAGTAACCGAGGTGGTCGTAGTCGAACGCCACGCTCACGGCGGCGCGGAATGTCTCGCCGTTCTTGCGCATCATAACGGCCTTGTAATCGAGACGCGCCTCCTGCGCGCGATGGCACGAGACACTCGCGTCAGCACACTCATCTCTCACATCAGCACGCCTCCCCTCTTGCGTGGCGCGCGCACACGTCAAGATGACCCTTCGCGTGCGGGGAGAGCAGAGACGCGGAGAGACGCGCATGGCGGCGGACAGAGCGAGTCACGGCACCCACCGCATTTTCAACGGCGGCCTTCCAAATGTAGAGGACGGACTGCGACCACTCGTCCGGATGGAACAGCCTGTGCAAAGGGACAGATGGAAGCGTGAGTGGCTGCACAGACTCCACAAGTGCATGCTAAAACTGCGCCATCCGTCAACAGGCATTGCTGCATAAACCGCCACTGAAACACACGCACACAGAGCAACACGCGTGCGGCAGGCCACAACTCTGAACAAACAAGCACACACGCAGGCGTGCACACATGCTCACAGCGACCACTGAGACCCACTGGAGGAGGATATTGAAGAAGCCCTTGCTGAGAATGTCGACCATTTCCGGCTGCGAATAGCCGAACATGCGGCACATGTGGTCGTTGGCGTAGCTCACGATGCGGCCGCCGATCGTCGAGTCAATGACGACGCCGCAGGGAAGGCACTGGTACAGCGACATCTTCGCGGACAGCGCCGTCTCCAGGTCAATTGTCTGCGAGCGTGTGTGTGTGTGCGTGTGCGTGTGTGTGTGAGTGTGTGAATGTGTGTGTTTAAATGTGCGCCGGTTGGCATGAGCATTCTTTCTCGTCCTCTCGTCCAGACATCAAACTACAGACATCAAACTGCAACGTCGCACGCATGCTAGCGTACTATGCAACACATCATCGCGAACACGCACACACCACAACCGCACGCACCCTTGTTCTGCCGTGGAGGGCGACGGGCGCCGTCCAGTCAATGATGACGGGGGAGTGCGCAAGGGCCTCGAGGTTGTTGTTCATGTCCTCATCGGTTAGAACGCTCGCGGTGCGGAACGACATGATGTAGCGCAGAAGCGTGGTCCTGCACACGCACTAGTAAGAAACGAATGGACACTCACACGCACCACATACACACGCAGCGCGAACATACAACAACAAGCGTTACGCACACGTATACGACACACGTACGGACGGCCTCATTACTGCCCACCATACGATGCGGATGCGCAGATACTCGGGCGAGAGTGCCGTCGCCATGTCGCCAGACGCCTTGTAGAACATCTCGAGACGCTCGCGCAGCACGCGCACGCTTTCATAGATGACGTTCGACAGCGTCACCTGGTACAGGTTCAGCCCGCCGTCGACGCTGCCCATCTGCGCGGCAATAGGCACGTCCACGCTCATGCCGTCGTGCGCCGTGGCCATATCGCCAAAGCCGCTCGCAATGGGAAACTTGGGCGGAGGCACGCCCGTGGCCGCCGCCGCCGCCGCCGCGACCGCGCTGTTCATCACCGCCACGGGCCGCGAGCGGATGCGCTTGCGGTCAATGTCCCCAGTCGCAGGGTCCACCGGCACGCGCACGGGTGGAATGCCGTGCATCTGAGCCGCTCCCATGTCGCCGTCCACGACGTGGTACCCTGCATGCCCTTGCAAGTGCGGGTGTTGCGGGTGTTGCGGATGGTGGTGGCCGGACGGCTGCTTCTGGCCCCCGAGCGCGTGCGGCGGCGGCACCACGTGATACCCGTCCTGTGCCATTTGGGGCGCGAGGACGGCGGTGTCGTACGCGGCGCGCGCGTGCAGGTCGACGCCGCCGTAGTGCTGTGCGTGGCCGAGCGAGTCGTCGATCAGCCCCATGTTGGCCATGTTACCGTCTCCGCCGGACGAGAGTTTCGGCTGTCGAGGGACGTAGCCTGTGTCGGTTGCAAGTTGAGATTCAGTGAGGGTCCGTTTGCGCCAACACTAACAAAGTGCAGGGACATTGACAGTAACAAACGCGCAAGGGAATAGCGTCAATTGCGAAAGCGCAGAAAGGTCGCACACGGCACGTCGTACCTTTCGCACGCGGTTGCGGCTGCGCGCCATTAAACGGCTGTTGTTGTTGTTGTTGCTGAGCCTGCTGCTGCTGCTGCGGGCGGGCGGGCGGCGCAATCTCGCTCGCCGGCACGTCCGAACACGCGTCCGGCTGACCCATCCGTATGCAGCGCTGACACGGGCGCGAGTCGTTGCAGCGCGCGCGTGCCACGCGGCACTTGGTGCACGCTCGCAGCGCCATCTTTTTACGACTCTTTGGGTCCGTTTCATCGCTCTCATCCGTCGCGCGATCTCTAGAGAGCCGGCGCGCCAGCGAGTCCACGCCATCCTGGCCCACAAGGCGACCCTCGACCTTGACGCCCCCGGAACGCGGCATGGGAGGCGGCGAGACCGAATCCGAGCTGTTGAATGACAGCGCCGCGCTGCCGTCCCCGTCGGAACTGCTAATGCTGAGCGCCAGCGGGGGCCTCCCCGCGCGAGATAATACGTGGCCGGTGTCCGCAACAGATTTTTTCCGTTCCATCTACCCACAATTACGCGCGCGCCGTCGTTCCGATACCCCTCGGCGCACGTCATACGCAGGCAAATCGTCCACAAGCAAACGACAAGCAAGTGACGGCGAGAAGAAGACCTCGCGAACCCGCCGTGTCTAACCAAGCCGCCAGGTGCCCATGAAAATACGTCCCTGCGCGCACAGTTCGAAGTCCCACAGACGCCGGCAGTCAGCGTGAGTGTGACGTGTCGCGGGTAGAGCGACAGCGATGCGTCGCTCGGACACGAACCAAGCAGCGTTCAACGTCCGGCAACCAATTCGTCAGCAAAAAGGCCGGTTGCGATGACGCCACGGCCCTTAAAAAGCACCGGCGTTGAAAATGATCGGCTTGCCGTTACGCCCGAGGGGGGAACGGGCGTACGAAGGGCAGCGAAAGTGCCCGTAGTCGCGTGGCTCTGCCCGAGCAGTGGCGTGGCGTATGTCAAATTCAAACAAGCGGGCCGCAAGCAGAGGAGAGTGACGCCACTCTTGTCCGGCCCCGAGGTTGCGCCACCGGTATGCCAGGTATGTGCGCTTTCGGGTGTTATACGAAGTTGTGTCTCCCCAACGTTGCCCCGAGCAACAGATGCGCCTTCGTTGTGTTCAATGGCCGATGACTAATCAAGGCCAGGCCATCCAAAGTGCGCAAATGGGACGAAGGTAGCCGGCGACACACTGGCTCACGCCACACGCGCGCGCACACCACGACAAATACACACAGACACACACTACACACACTCAGCGCATATGAAGAACACACGGCTTGCGCAAGGAACAATGGACACGTGGCACAACTCGTGCGTTGGATTAAGCCGCACACTCACACTTGACATTGTATGTAAAGTCGGGCCGCGTTGAGAATAACACTATTGTTTTTCCGATGGTTTCGGGCTCAGGATCATGATTTTCCGACGAAATCTGTGTCATCGGAAAGCTCTCATAATGCACTTTCGAG
>CALSCQ010002329.1:0-15365 GCA_943704525.1 Pigoraptor vietnamica | reverse complement strand
CCAAATTTGGTAAGCGGCACTGCACGGCGCACAAATGCCGTCCATTTATGGTAAGCGCCACCGACTGCAAAATACAGAACGCCGTCCAAATTTGGTAAGAGGCACTGCACGGCGCCGACAAATGCCGTCCATATATGGTAAGCGCCACTGCGAAATACAGAACGCCGTCCAAATTTGGTAAGCGGCACTGCACGGCGCACAAATGCCGTCCATATATGGTAAGCCGCGCCACTGCGAAATACAGAACGCCGTCCAAATTTGGTAAGCGGCACTGCACGGCGCATAAATGCCGTCCATATATGGTAAGCGCCACTGCAAAATACAGAACGCCGTCCAAATTTGGTAAGAGGCACTGCACGGCGCACAAATGCCGTCCAAATTGGTAAGCGCCACTGCGAAATACATGTACAGTACTAACGCCGTCCAAATTTGGTAGCGGTACGGACCGACTGTGCACGGCCGGCGCACAACTCCACTGCAAACCGTCCAAATTTGGTAAGCGCCACTGCAATCAGATTCAAAAATGCCGTCCAAATTTGGTAAGCGGCACTGCACGGCGCACAAATGCCGTCCATTTATGGTAAGCGCCACCGACTGCAAAATACAGAACGCCGTCCAAATTTGGAAAGAGGCACTGCACGGCGCCGACAAATGTCGTCCAAATTTGGTAAGTAGCACTGCAAAAGTTCGGCAGCCGGCAATTGCCGTCCAAATCAGATGGTCATTGTTACACGGTTGTTACTGTTACTGTTACGAACCTGTTACTACATGCCCATCCCAGTTAGGTAAATTTGGCCGTTTATGTCCAAATCAGGCAACCGCAGGACCTGACCCTGACCCGGGCAGGGGCTATCAGGCTATTCTACGCAAGGCGTGCGAAAGCGAAGAAAGCACCTACCGTCGCGTGGTACGAGCTGACGCGCCACCAGAACATTCCCGACGATGTGCTCGTCCGAGTGTACGGCGAAATTTCGACCTCTGAGAGCTTCGTTCGTGCAATGAAGGAGCTGGCAACAATGCGGCAGTCGTTCCTTATGCGCGCGGCGTACGTGAAACTCGCGACTGGCTCCGTCTCCGAGAACTTTCACGCAGAACGCGACTGGGACAAGTTCTGGGCCCAACCGCCTCGACCCGATCGTCCTAACGTGCGCGAATCTGTGGACGCGAATCTCCTTACGTACTACAAGCCTTCGCGTGGTGTTGCCTTCGACGAGCGTCATTTCGGAGACTTCGTCAACTGAAGACGCAGGAGGAGTGCGCTCTCAAGCCACTCCCCGCGTCAAAGCCACCTACGAAGAAGCGTCGACTAGCGGACGAAGATTCGGAAGCCGCAATCGGACAGAGTCCGAGGAAGCGGAAGACGACCGAAACGAGTACTGGCGGCTCAAGCGACGTCGACACCGAGTCGACTGGGTCCACGGAGGAGCACGGTCACGGAGCGTTCGGCAAGCTCTCTTCCATCTATCCCTCCGCGGCTTTCGACGCACCGGCGCGGCAGTGTCCACTGTTGAGTGGGTCGGCTGCAAGGCAGACCTCCTTAGCGAGCGCGGCTCTGTTCCGATTTTTCGCCACCACTTCGTTCGTCCTTCCGGTTCCGTTACGCTCGTCGTCACCGATCCCCCCTACGGCCTCAACGTTGCTGAGTGGGATCATCAGGTTACCGCGACCGGCTGCACCTTTTTTTGGCAGACGATTGCCGCCAACTTTCCGAAATCGACGCCCACTTTCGTCGCTATCTTCCACAATCAGTCGGACACGGGCGCCCTTGAAGGGACGGCTTCGGACGCGGGCTGGAATGCCCAGAACGCGGTCTGGGTGAAGCCCAATGCCACTAAGTAGGCATCACTATGACGCACTCTCCGACACCTTTCGGACAGCGCCGCAGTGGCGGGCGTAACATACGCGTACTAAAACTAATTTAGGCCTACGCGACTGCACTTAAAATCAAACCAGGGCCTGCAGTGAGGGATAATCAATCGCTCAATTCCGGACCCCAAGAGCAAAGCGCAAGTTGCAGGAAGCGCCGGCACAGACTGAATGCGTGCACGCCGCTAGAAGGGAACAAGTGAGCGCAGCCACGTCGTTAGAAGTGCACAGGTGAACGCATGTCGTTGAATGCCATGTCGTCAGGTCGTTAATACAAAAAACTGATCTGAGCTAGAGAATTTGCTTCAGTCCGAACACTTACTGCTATATTACAAGTCGTTGTAAAAGAGCTTGTCGGTATTGCGTGCACTTGCACGCTTGCTCCGACGGCGGAGATAAAGTTTCAAGAGCTCACTGAGCACAACATGGACGAGAATAGCCAAGGCAATCATGCCCCAGTCCTCGGCGCCCAGGGGAACGAGGTCCAGAAGACTGTTAAATCCGGGAATGTAGATGCCCATGATAAGAAGGGCGAAGGACAGCGCAACGGCCGCCACGAGGTGCAGGTTGCTAAAGGGGTTGAGCCGGAAGATAGACATCGTCTGTAGGAAGGCCAGCACGTATAGTAGTATCAGAAAATGGCTATCAATGGCATTTGCAGCGAACAATCAGCAGCAGGATGATCTACCATTGACACCTAAATCAGTGAGTAAGTTTGAGCTACCATTGACATTGACACCAATCCGTGAGCAAGTGCACTCAGTTACAGCTGGGATAAGCCGTTTCGCTGGACAATCATTTCAGTGAGACGTATTGCAAACATCAATTGCAAAATCCACAGCACGAGCACATACCTGAGACCGGGACAAGAAGGCGTGAAATAGCTGCACGGACGTGAGCGTTGCGAACGTAAAAGTGCGGGTAGTGTCAAGCGGTTTGTCTTGCGCGTAATAGGCGATGTTGAGTGCCGCGTACGCAATGAGGGCCATGCTGAGGCCCTGGGAGAGGAGGATGATTGACGTCCGCTTCGTCAAAATCCCTTTCTTCGGGTCACGGGGCTTGCGATCCATGACGTTCCGATCGGCTGTGTCGAGGCCGAGCACCATCGCCGGCGGGATGTCTGTCACGGGCGTATTGGTCCAACTAGTCAGCAGAACACTCTTCTCATTTTCTTGCATTCCAATTATGGGAGGATATTATGAGTCAGACCCACCCGCAATTATGTTGGCGTAGAGAATTTGAATGGCTGCAAAAGGAATGGGAGCGCCCGCAGCCACAGCGATGAGCATGATGAGAATCTCCGCCGTGTTGCACGAGAGGAGGTAGAGAATGAACTTTTTGCTGCGTGAAAAGAGATTGATAGTGAATGTGAGTTCAAGTTTGTGAAATAAATTGAATGACTCGCGATCGGCTGACACTGGGGCCAGCAGCTGCGATCCCAACTTCACGCCGCGAACAAATTTGACTCACATGTTGTCATAGACTCGGCGGCCCTCCTTAATTGCGAGTGCGATGGTGGCAAAGGAATCGTCCGAGAGGACAATGTCCGCTGCCTGCTTGGCGACGTCGGTTCCTGTAATCCCCATCGCGACACCGCAGTCGCTCTTGCGGATGGCGGCCGCATCATTGCTGAGACGCACAAAGAACAGCAAAGCGTGACGAAGTATTATTAATACCAATGTACTGCAACAATAACGAGACAGTGCTAGTGCTTCGAGTTCCTAGCGAATTGGGCATGCGCCGCAGACATTGCGCAATGTATCGGATTGATCGGCCGTACACGGCGAAATCAATCGCACCATTTCCAAGTGCAGCTGCTAATTTAGTGAGACGGACAGGACCCGGACGGACGACAGCACTGCCATGCGTAGAATGACAAGACAGCCAAGTGATGACGGATGTGAGTGCACTTACACGCCATCGCCGGTCATTGCGACCACTTCGCCATTTGCCTGAAGGGCGCTTACAATCGACAGCTTGTTCTCTGGCGACACGCGCGCGTAGACAGATGGAAAAGGCGCCAACTTCTCGAGTCTGATAATCGAAATCGGATGTGGCGTCGGTCACATACCAGCCGAACGTATCACAATTAACACACAGACACTGGCAGTTCGGCAGCCACGCATCTCAGCTAGCCATACACAGCATGCGTACACAACTGACATATATAATATTTCACAGACCATATGCGGCAGAATACACGGAGATGCCAGACCCATTCCTGACAGCCCAACCTTCCGGCAGCGTGCAGCTCATCGATCTCATCGCCGCGAAGTGCACGCGCTCCCGGATCGGGCACAATACCAAGCTTGACAGCAATGGCAACGGCGGTGCTCGGGTGATCACCAGTAATCATCGCTACTTTGATGCCTGCACGGTGGCACTCATCGATGGCGTCGAGGACCTATAATATGTCGGTATGGCCATAAAACCAGTCACAGGCCGGGCGGACAAGTCAACTTACAGCCGCCGGATGCCAAACGTATTGCTCAGATGTGGGCGAGCATGACACATGCCGCCAAATCATACATTGTATCAAGAAAAAGCAACCTCAGTTTACAACAACACACTGAAGAATTATCAACACACTGAAGAATAAACCATCAATCATACGCATTGCGAATCAGTCCGCCATTCAGCTCATACCTCGGCACGTGGAGGATCCATAAGCCCGAGGAGGCCGAGAAAGCAGAGGTCGCCCTCAACTTGGGTGATGTCGGAGATGTCCACATCCCCGTCAATGATACGATAGCCGAGGCCAAGGACGCGCAGACCGTCGCTTGCCAAAAGCGCACCTGCGCCAATGCTGAATTAAATGTCTCACAAAGATAGATAGTCTCGTCGAGTGATTATGAATGATTTAACAGCGCAACTGCCGTGAATGCCGAGGAAGTGCACGCAGTCTCGCAGCAGAGCCATAATAAGCAAACCCACCCATAGTCTCAATGTCCTTGCGCGCCTCTTGCAGTGGAACAGTCCCCGTACCGTCGAGACCGTCGGACACGTTAACACGTGTGCAAAGCGAAACGACAGACTCTGGCGCGCCTTTTGCCAAAACGATGCGCCGTGAACTCCCCGGGATTGAGTAGATGACGCTCATACGCTTTCGATCCGAATCGAACGCAAACTCGCCCGCGAACGACAGACCGCTGTGCATCATGATCATGAAAGAACACGAAGAACACGAAAGAAGTTATTACATTAGCCAAAGATGGAGGCGTCACCAAACTATGGGTTTCAGTCTTTCGGACCGAGGCAACTAAATGATCTAGACCAGACAACAATTAAACATACAATCGGCTGCTTGACAACGGTGCGCACTCTAAGCTGCGATTGTGCACCCACCACGAGTTCGTGATAACATTTTTGCCGAGTCCCATCCCATGCGACACGACGGCAAGTGCAATTTCGGTCGCATCGCCGAGCAGTTCCCAGCCATCGTCACTTCCGGTCGCGCCTTTGCGCTGTTGGACAGTGGCATTATTGCACAGCGAGCATGCAAGCAGCGCCATGCGAAGCGACCTGCTCATCCCCGCGGGTCCATCGCCGGCCACGGCGGTGGCATGCTCGCGGTCACCGTCGTCCAAGATGAATTCGAACCCGATCGCTGCAGCATCGACGCTCGCATCCATGTGAGGCACGTTCACGCCTGCGTCGGTTCGAACGGTAACGTCGTCGGGTCCGTTGGCACCGCCGCTGACATTGTAGCGGACACCGCCAGCCCATAGCGACGTCGCGCGCATTTTGCCTATCGTGAGCGTACCCGTCTTGTCGCTGCAAATGGTCGTGATCGAACCGAGCGCCTCGACGGCGGGAAGTTTGCGGACGATTGCATTCTGGCGCGCCATTCGCCGCACGCCAATAGCCATTGTCACCGTTGTCACGGCGACGAGACCCTCGGGGATGACCGACACGGCGAGGCTAATCCCGACCTGCACGAAGGCATGCCCACCGACGATCCGGGCGGTTAATTCATTCAGCCTTTGACAGTCAGATCTATAATATTGCAGCAGTGAATGCAAGAGCAGCGAGTCGGCAACGTGATTCTTCGAACAAGTAGGAGGAAGAGGAGACGGACTGACAATAAATTAACATGATACCGACCTTGACCATGTCCATCGCGTCATTCCCACGGGCGATGCCAATACCGACGACGACACCGCACAGAACGACGCTGACAACGACTAGAAACTTCCCGAGGCGATCAAGCTTGGCTTGCAGCGGCGTCTTAGGAGGCTGAGCCGCCGCAATGCTCTTGGATATGCGCCCGATTTCCGTGTTCTGCACCGGGCGCAAAAACTCAACAAGTCAGCCCGCATTGCTGCGCCCCGACGATTTGCTGTCCCGCACTGTAACTACTGTATTCCAACTCGTTTTCCGTAGCCAGATCTAGATGCATTGCAGCCCACATGCCAAACGCAAGACAAGTGCAGCTAAGCGCAGCTGACAGTACCTTGCCCGTGCAAACGACGACGCCTTTGCCGCGGCCCTTGGTGACGACTGTGGACATGAACGCATTGCCGAAGCGGTCCCCCAGAGTCGTTTTCTTGTCCTTGATAGCCTTGCTGCTCTTCTCGACGGCCACGCTCTCGCCTGTGAGTGCGGCCTACACAAAATTATACGGAAAGTTGTTGGAGATTGGATTGAGCCGGGGCCGGCACTCCGTCTCCCCTTGTCTACATTGCATTACACAGCCATGCGGCTCCAACTTACTTCGACAATGTTGAGATTGACAGTTTCGAGAAGGCGGAGATCGGCCGGCACTTGATCGCCCTCCTCTAAAACGACAATGTCGCCCGGAACAAGCTCTGTCGCAGAGAGGTTGCGCACCTGCCGCGTAATGTATGTTTTCAGTTAGCAAGTGCGCGGAGCTCACGTGACTGCAGATACACCCGTCACTGACACAGGAGGCCCTCAATCCTCGCAGGGCTCGCCTGGCATCAATTGCAGCAGACAATAATCATGAACAACTAAAGGGGCGGAATTTGGCGGCCGCATACCTCCAAATTACGAACAACCGTCGCCGCCAGCACGTCCATCTTCATGAGCGCACTCAGCGCCTTTTCCGCCTTGTACTCTTGCGTGAAACCGATGGCGATGTTCACGGCGATAACTGACAGCAATGCATGAGGTCGCCAAAGCCCGCGGAGATGCCGGCCGACGTGGCGAGTATAAGCACCATAAAGTCCGTCGCCTGCTTCCACAGCATCATGAGGGGGCCGACCTTCTTTGCCCGCGGTAGAACGTTCTCCCCGTAGAACGAACGGCGGCGCTCCACCTCGTCGGTGTTGAGTCCACAGTCGAGCGATGTCTGGAACACGCGCAGCACGGTGTCGACGTCGCAGTCCATGTAGGATCCCTGCGGCGGCAAATGTTCTGGGGACGAGAGATGCGGCGACACCATCGAGAGCAGAGGCAGCTCAAGCTCGGCAGCATCCACCACCTCCGCAACGTCGGCGTGGCCGTGCTGACGTACGTAATCGCGCCAATCAGGAAACTTTCGAAAGTTGCGCTTGAGAAAGATTATCAGCGACGCGACCGTCTTACGGTGATCGTCCGCGAATATGGCGAGACGAGCAGCGTACGTGTCCACAGATGACGCGCGGCTTGCAGAGGCCGAGATGTCATCGGCCGAGCTGTGTCGCGACAGGTTCCCCGCCTTCGACTTCTTCTTCGCACTGCGCGCCGAGCCGGCGCCGTTTGTGCCTGTAGGCGTCCCAACGCCCCGCCCTGTCGACGCGCCCACCGCGAGCGTGCGCACAGACGCCATCGTCGCGTCAATGATGCGCGGGATCTCGGGGTCATTGCCACACTCCCGCACGTGGCGATGAAACCGCAACTGGCGCAGCTGCGCGACACCGAGCTTTTCGACAGCGTCTTGGAACTCGAACACCTAATGTGCCATGGGCAAGATGAAAAATAAGCAATGTATTCGTTAAAATAGACATGCAGCAACGGGCGGACGGTTCGAAAACTCAAACGAGCTGAACACACAAACATGGAACTTACAGTATGTGAACGGCTGTCAATGCAATGAGAACTGGATTCATCTGATAGACATGCAACGCACCTCGACGATAAGGTCCTTAAAGAGCGCGAGGGCAACGTACGCCTCTGCGCTCAAGTGCTTGAAGACGACCGTGCCACGCATCTTTCCGGACGTGCGCAACAGGAGTGTGCACAGCCCGTCGGCGAGGGGTTGCGGGATGCTGCGATTTCGACGGGTATGACCGTGAGTTACATAGACAGCCGGCAAGCTAAACGGTTAATGGCAGGTCACAGGCACCCTTTCTTCATCTTATTCACGACAGGACGGGTTTGCAGCGCGCGACGACAAAGCACGATATCAATTTTGCATCCGCGCGGCCGACCACATGACCAACCTCTTGACCTTGCCTTTTACACTCCCGTCGAAAATGTCGCGAAGAATGCACAAATTCTCGAGACTGTTGTCGTCGAGAAGGAGTTCGAGCGTCTCTGCAAGCTGCGCCCGCGCACGCTGATTTCGGTAGAGAGTTGCTGCGCGCACGTCTGGACCTGTCAGTGTCTCGTCGCCGCTGGCGTCGCCGGCATCGCGCTCCAGAACATTTGGTCCCATCTCCTCGCGCGTGCGCGTCGAGGCTGCACGCCGTCGCGCGTGTGCGGCGGCCGAGGGCGTGGGCTCTGGAGGCACCTCGCGCAGTTCGATTCCATCATCCTGAATCGCGTCCATGGTCGCAGTCCACTGAAGTGGTCGGTCGCAGCAGCACTGACCTCGAGACGGGCCGCCCGTGTGCTACAATCTCACTGAACTCGCACGGCCGCGCACCCGTGGCCCGATCGGATTATAGTAGACTCGAAGACGGCTTCTGAATAGTGAAGTGCACGGCCGTTCTATGAGGATTCAGGGTCGGCACGGAAGGGGGTGCGTGTTTTGGTCAGTGGTGACGATGTCTCGCGATGTCTCGCGTTGCCCGGGCCGAGAATCGGATTCCATAGAACACGGCATACATAAATAAATAATAATAATGCCACCCACACATTTCGGAAAAATATTCGAACGCAAGGAACGTAAGTTCCAGGGCACGACTGCGGAAAATTCAAACCACATCATCGGAAAAACTGTCCGAACCGGACTGACCCCGACAGCGACTGGCCGGCGCGGTCTGAAACTGATGGTGGCCGGCCACACAACGCCCCCGCGGCCGGCCACTGAATGCACACGCCACTCGGTGAGCGGCCGACGGTTGGACGGCGGGTCCCAGGCCGCCGGGCGCCGCACGCGGCCGCGCTCAGTCGGTCCGGCCGCTCACTGGCACTTGTCTGGCTGGCGCCGGCGGCTGCAGTGAGGCCAGTGACGCTGCCGAGCACAACTGAAGTAGCGCAAAGCACATCTGACGTAGTGTGGGACAGGTGCCGGCGAGAACTCAGTCCGGTTGAGGAACTTAAAAGGTACCTTAACTGAAGTCTGGGCTATTGTAAGTAAACAGCAACGAAACAAAATAGCGCGGGCTGTGGTGGCGTTGCGAGAAGAGCAGTAAGCGACGGTGCTTGCGTGAAGGCAAAACTTTAAAGACGCATGAACTCAAGGCGAAACTTTAGAGACGCACGGCGTGGGGAGACGCGCCTGAACAGTGAACGCTGAAGTCTGTACGTACAAACTCCGCGCACGCAGCGAAAAGCACGCGAGACTGTGTGCGGGCAGCGCTCGAGTGCGCCAACGAGTGAGCGCACGTTGCGAGAAGCACACGTAGCACGCAAAGCCCTTTACTTTCGAGCCAATACCACCGGCCACAATCGATGGCAAGCGCCTGTCTTTGAGGGTCGGGCCGTGCCACTCTACTTAGTGCCCATCGAGACACGCGATTTGGTACCTGGAGCCAGCGGATAAAGGCGAGAATCGCTGCAACAACGAGGCGTTGCGTAGGGCTATCTTCAAGTCGCGTCACCGAACGACAGCAAAAACCGACCCAGGAACGCCACCGTTCCAGCACGGTCAGATGTCCCCTTGATAGAACAGAGAACAATGAAATGTGCTGGGACGAGAGGCGGAAGCCCCGTAAGCAATGCGGGAGGGAAAACGATGGTGGGGGCACACCACACGTACGCACGCACGCAAGGGAAAACGATGGTGGGGGGCACACCACACGTACGCACGCACGCACACACGCACGCACACACACACACACACACACACACACACACACACACAGTTAGGGCCATGCCTTATTCTTTCCTGCGCTTCGATTTCTTCTCGTCCGAAAGGGTGGCGTTTGGATCCTTTCGCTTGCGAGCCGCATCCGCCCCACTGCTATGTCCGCCCGATTCCTTGCCGCCCCTCTCCGACCTCTCCTTCGTCTTCTTCTTTTCTTTCTCCCTCGATTTGTGCCCCTTGCGCCCACTCGCATCCCTTCGCTCCACGCCCTCCATTCTCAGCGAATCGCCACTCGTTTGCTCAGCCTTCGCCCTTCCCGCGCCTTCCTCTCCCTTGGCGCCGCCGTCTTTTTTCTTCGAGCTCCTCTCGACGGTCACGACAACTGTCGGCCGGCCACCGTTCCCAGCCATACCATTTGTCCCACTGAGCAACACCTCGTTCGCCGACAGCACAGTCCTTGGGCGCACCGAAGAGGCTACCCCAGCCTACAAGCAAAACCACACGAAGGGACGCACGGTGAGAAAGGCGAGCAAGAGCAAGAGCAAATGAGAGCTAGAACCCGTATGCAGTCCTTGACAAGGATTCGACGCACCGCCATAATCTGGCTGCCAGACACGCTGCTTTCTTTCAGCATTGCACGACGCTGATCATCGCTGTCGTCGTCGGAACTGCTGCGCAAGTGACGCGACTCAGTCACAGGACAGCCGCACGGACCGGCGGAAGGAGCAAAGCAAGAGGCGGAGGAGTGAACTGTCCCCTCGCAAGCGCATCGCCCACCCACCCGCCTCGCCGTCCCACAGCTCCAACGCCCCCGCTGATTCGCGCCTTCTTCGCCGCTGCATTGTGCGCACGCACTGCCGCGTCGTCGTTCTCATCCAGCGCCAGCGCAAGGGGTGCCGCGTGCGAGAACAGCCGCACGATGTCGCGCGGTCGGTCTGCGCCGCGGGTGAATATTAATGCTGGCAACCCTGCATTGCGGAATTCCACGTGACACCAATGCTCCGGCGAAAACCCACCGTTGTGCGCTCGCCAGTCCGGCTTCCACACACCGTCGGCGACAGCCGCACCCACGACACCGTCCAGGTACGCGTTGAGGCGAAGGGCCGCGTGTCGCTGGAACTCCTCGTGCTCGCGGCGACGCTCGCGTGCGGCAGCGTCCAACGCGCCATCATCATCGTCGTCATCGAAGATGGCCGCACGCAACGACGGGCGGGAGAGCGCAGAGCTGCCACCAGAGCGTGCATTCCCCGTCGCCGGTGCAACGTTGGCGCGGGCCTCAGCCACGACCGACGCCGCACCAACCGAGGCCTCGAGAAGGCGTCGGCGGCGCTCGTCCGCGTCCTCGCTGTCGGACGCACGCGCGACTTTAGACGATCGCCATTCACGCGCTCACAGAGAAACGCATTAAGCGGAATGGACCTCAGCTCGTGGCAGTCATGGGGAACTGAGACCCCAATGGGCGATGAAGCATTGCGAAGCGGAACGGTGCGCTGGCAGCGAGCGTGCAACTGTGGCTTGCGTGGCTGCGGCGCGTGTGGCGGGGACAACCCACCTGGACGACGAGTCCTTTCTGCTGCGCATGGCTGCGGCCATTGTCGCTCCGAACTTCCCTGCGTTCCCTCCCCCTGGATGCCGTTTGAGCGGCTCATGAGTGCCCTTGTTGCGCGCGTCGAGCCGCGTGCATGATGCAGTCACGTGCCGCATTTGGCGCGCGGCACTGTTTGGTCGGTGCACAATTCGAACACACTCCGAACGAAACAGTTTCTTTTTTGCGTGCGCGTGTGTGCTCTCTGCGCCGCTGAGCACATGCTGTACCCCGTGGCTTCTTTATGCGTGTTCGGGTAATGTGAAACGACCGCTCAGTGTGTGCGGTTGCGCCGAGCACGCGCGATGACACCGCCGGCGGAAGAGATTGAGCTGCGCGACGTGCGCCCAGCGCAAGGGGCAGACGCCGCCTCGTCCGCCGATAGCACCGCCGCTGCGCCGGGTGTGCACTCGCCCACCAAGGGGGACTCTGCGGATGGCGATGGCACGGGGGGGCTTACGACGCACGCAGCGTGTGTGCGGATAGCCGCTGGGGTGCGTCGCGCGCTGGCCGAGTGGGACGCGCAGCCCCGCCGGCGTCCTGTGCGCTGGGTGGTGCCTTTCTTGCTCACACTCGCGTGTGCTGCGCTGCTGCTGGCGTACGCGGGAGTGGGCGAGACGGAGGGGTCCGGCGGAGACAACTACGGCGCGGGCGTTGCGTTTGCAGAGGCCGCGCTTCTCCTCGCGATTGCGGCGTTGAACGCCTTTCTGGAACTCAGGTGCTGTCGCATTAGTTCTCGTTTCGTTGGTTGCTGTCCCTGTGTGTGTGCGCGCTGCTGATGTGCATACGAGGGCCCGTCGCATGGCTGCCTGTGGGAATTTGTGCGTTGCAGTTGTGTCTGCTTTTGGAAATTAATCGCAACGCCGCTCTCTATGCTGTGCGCACATAGGCACGACCGTCTTCGAACGGCTGAGCCTGCGTCGAAAGTGCGCGCGTGGGTCGGGCGCATCGATGGTGGGCTGGAGCAGTGTGATACCCGGCGCCGCGTAGTTGGCTTTGCACGCATGCTCCTTAACGAAGTCGTTGCTCGATCGATGGGATCGCCCCCTCCCAACCGCCCCTCAAACCCACTTTGCCTCTCGCAGAGGTCGTTCGGCACGGCGATGCCGGCGACCTGCATCTCCTTGCGATGGTGGACCACATGACACCGCCCTCCCCGTCGGTCGATGCCGTGGACGCGCTCCGTGACGGCCATCTCGTGCGCGTCCCAACCGCCCTCTTGGCCGCGGGCGACGTCGTCTTCTTGTCGTCCGGGGAGCTTGCACCGGCGCGCATGGCGCTCGTTGGGCCTGCCCGGTGCGTACCTGTGCCGCTTTGAACTTACTGCTTCGTATTAGGGCGTATTTGCAGGGGCGATTTGGGCTGCTGTTGAGCGAAGTGTGAAGCAATCCCTCACTCACTCTCATTCACAGTGCGGGCGAGGAGACGCCGGAGCGCCTGCGCGGCCTTGAGCTCCAGCGCGGCGAAGTCTTTGTCCACGCGGCGATTGCGCACGGCAATGCGGCCGCCGCTGTTTCGCAACCGACGGAGGTGAGAGGGCCGCAACTGTCACTCGCGTGTGCGCTTGCGCGTACTTTTTTTTTTTCTAGCGCTGCAACAGTGAGTCGCTGGGCGGGTAAATGGATCAGCAGTTGACGACTCGTGGGGTAAACCTCGCGCCTGCTTGCGCAGCCGGTCGAGTGCACCGGCATGGCGCGATTTCGCTTCCGCGTCGCCGAGTCGCCCTCGGAGGCGTTTGTGCGGGGTCTTCTCTTTTCTTCGATTCGCCGCCCAAAGCCGCGCGCACAGAAGGAAATCGACCGCGTCGTCTGGGACATTGGCCTGCGCATCATGCTGCCCCTCGGCGTGGTGCTTGCGCTCGTCGCAAACGCGGTGCGCTTTGGGGTCATACGTGACGACGTGGGCGGGTGGATGGAGATGTTTCTCGTGCTGCAGGTGTACGCCGCCATTCCCCTCCTGCCCCTCACTGTCCCTGTGCTGTGGCTCGCGTTGTCGGCGTATGGCGCCGCGCGTGTCATGGAGCTGCTCGCGCACTTCCGGCGGCTCTCGCGCTCGGAGTCGACTGTGTCGGTCGAGATGCGCGATGTGGATGTCGATGACGGGCATGGCCACGGTGCGTGCGGTCGCTCCTTCGTCATGTGTTCGATGGGCCCGTTGGCAGCTCGATCTGCGTTGCGCGATGTGTTCTGATCTCTTAATTCACTCGTGTGCAGTGGCGGCGTCCATTCCCTGGCGTGATGTCGCACGGCGCATGTGGCGCCTTCTCGGCGCGTGTGACGGCTCGCTTTGGCGGTCCGCAAATCCCTTCTTCGCGCTAAGCACCGTCACAATCTTCTGCGCGACGGACAAGGAGGGCGTGCTGTCACTGCCGATGCCGTCCGTTGAGAAGCTGCTCGTTTTCACTCGCGAGGCTGCAGACGCGGCGCCGGTGGCCGCGGCAGAGGCCCCGTCCGAGCAGGTGATGGCCGTGCCCTGTGTTCTGCTGTGCGGACGGCCTTGCATGGCACTCTGTTGTGTTTGTGTTTTGTGGGCGTTCAACTTCGCCTCTGACTTCCCGTGTCCCTTCGTGTGACAGCCGCCACCTGGGGACGCCGCACAAGGGGCACCCGCGATCGCCGTCTGGCCGTCGGAAGAGACGGACCGTGTGGCGGCGCACGTACTCGACGTCTCCCTGGATCCCTCAAAGCGCAGCGGGCTGCGGTTCCAGGAGGTCAACTGGGAGCGTTTTCTGCTGTCGCTCAAGCCCGTGGGCCTCAACGCGCTCGTCAGCTCGTCCTGTCGCGTCCCGCACACGGCTGCAGCGATGGCGGATCGCTCCCGCCACATCGAGCTTCGTGAACTTGGGCGCCTGTGCGCTGAGGAAGCCGCCGCAGACAGTCGCGCCCGCGTTAGTTCCCCTGGTGCGCACGATCGCGAACAGCGCAGTTCGTCTCCGTCGGCCGTGCGAGCCCACGAGGCGAAGGGGACGTCGCCGCATGGGGAGGGGACCGCGAGCAGGGTCGGGTTTGATCTGGCCGACAGCCCGAAATCGGCGGTCCTTCCTCCGGCCATGATGGGCCGCTGGACGCGCGTGACGCCGGACGCGCGCCGGTGGTGCCTATGCATGCTTGGGGTCGAAATCGGGTTTGAGGAAGGTGCGAACTCACTTGTCTTGTGCGCTGTTCTTGCGGCGGTTCTCACATGTTTGTGACGGACATGTGCTTTCGCGGACAGGAGCGACGTCCCGATTTGAGACGCGCGCGCATGTCGTGTCCTTTGCCCCGTCCGTCTCGTACGCACAGCAGGAGCAGCAGAGCAAGTCGGCGTCCAAGACAGTGGGCACTGAGCGGCACCGCGACCACCTCACTGTCGAGGGCGCCATCCCACGGCCCGTGAGCCTCGCGTTCGACCCCGTCGCGTCCACCTCCGATTCCGTGGTGCCCCACATGATGTCACTGCTCATCACGGCACCCGAACACGACGGTGTGTGCGCTTGTGGCGCGCTCGCATTTGCGCCGCACCGTCCTGACGGATGCCGCGTTGTGTGCAGGCATGCAACTTCTCACGGAGGGCACGCCGGCGCTCGTTCTCAGCCACTGCTCCGAGTTTTGGACGGGCAGTGATGTGGTCTCGTTCGGTCCCGACGAGCGCAAGGCCGTCCTTGATTTCACGGGTGTGGAACTGTGGCCTCCTTGTCCTGCTCATTGTTTTGATGTCACAGCGGGTTTCCACAAATGTTTTCATCTCTCTCTCTCTCTCTCTCTCTCTCTCTCTCTCTCTCTCTCTCTCTCTCTCTCCCCC
>CALSCQ010002328.1:0-10198 GCA_943704525.1 Pigoraptor vietnamica | reverse complement strand
GGGGGGGGGGGGGGGGGGGGGGGGGGGGGGCACGCACCCTTCGCAAGACTGCAACGCGACCTTACCCATTGGCACATGCACGTGGCTGCGCGCATGCCCTGCATCTCCTCGCCTCTGTCCGCTTACGTTTCACGCCCCGCTTGTGGCACCGCAGTGCTCGTCGAGATGGCTCCCCACGGCAGCCTCCTTTCGTTCGCGAGGCGCATTCCCGCGCGCGCCCAAGGCACGCCGGCCGTCGAGGCAGAGCTCACGCAGTTTACGCGGGGTGAGTTCTTATTATATTTTTTTCCAAGTGTCACGAGAGCATTCGCGCACTGTAACGCGCACGTATATGCCACGTGCGTCATGCCGCATATGCTGATCGGCCCCCCCCCCCCCCCCCCCAATCGACAGATATCGCGTGCGGAATGGCGCATCTTGCCTCGATCAAGATTGTGCACAGGGTGTGTGTGTGTGTGTGTGTGTGTGTGTGTGTGTGTGTGTGTGTCTGTGTGTGTGTCTGTGTGTGTGTGTCTGTGTGTCTGTGTGTGTCTGTGTGTGTGTGCGTGCGTGCGTGCGTGCGTGTGTGTGTGCAGCAGGGCGGCCAGTTCCAAACGCATACGAAATACCTGCACTTGATGCGATTGTTTGCTGATGTAAATCGCCCCAAATGCAGGATCTCGCCGCGCGCAACTGCCTCGTGGGCGAAATCGATGGCAACTACGTCGTGAAGATTGGTGCGTGCGTACGTACGTGTGAGTGCCCGTTGTTGCCGGCATGTGACTGATCGTGCGCATGTCCACGCAGCGGACTTTGGGCTCTCGCGACAGGGCGACGAGTACCGCATCTCGAAGACGAAGAACCACAAATTGCCAGTGAAATGGTGTGTCTCTCGCGCGCCTTTTTGGCCCTTCGTGAGACCTGCGCACGCGAATACGCGAAAAGCTTGCATACGCGCACAGCGAATGCCCGCACAGAAACACACGCGCGCGCAGTCTGACTTTCCTTCGGCCTTTCCAGGCTCGCGCCCGAAAGTCTCACCAAGGGTGTATTCAACGAGCTCAGTGACGTGTGAGTTGCTCTAACGCACACACACCAGCACAATCTGCGCACGTCTCTATATATATACATCTGTACGCGCGACCATCGGCTGACGCACAAAAATGCCCTCTTCGCGGTGCAGGTGGGCCTTCGGGGTGACGCTGTGGGAGATGTGGTCATTCGGCGAGGTGCGTACGCTTCAGCTTCGTTATTAGACTCCACAACGAAAGATTCTCTCTAGGGGCGCGAGACGCGGCCTAACTCGAGCCCCCCCGCGCAGGTGCCGTTCCCGGGCATCGCGAGCGCCAACGTACTCGGTCACGTGATGCGCGGCGAGCGACTTCCGCGCCCGTCGATGTGCCCCGACTTTTTTTACGACCTTATGATGTCATGCTGGGACAGCGAGCCCACGGACCGGCCCACGTTTGCGGCGATACTGAACGTCCTCAAGGTCACGGGGCGGAAGCACTCGGTCAACGCCCAAGTGGCCAACGGAGCTGTTCCCGGCGCAGTCGTCGCCGTTGGCGCTGGCGAACAGGCGGAGGAAGGGAACGGTGCGAGCGCGAGCACGGATTCCGTCGCCGCGGTGGTGAAAAAGACGGGCTCGAAGGACTACCTTGCTCTCGAGACCGTCGCAGCCGTGGCCCTTGCCAGCAGTGACATGCACCGCGCCCAATCGGAGGAGTCGGTCGGCTACATCTCGCTGGAGCTGGAGGCGAGACAGACGACGGCTGCTCACGCAAACACGCGATCGTACGATTCCGTTTGCGACGATGCGCCAGTTTCCGTTCCCGAGAGCGCGTACGTGAATTGCTGAAAGTGGCGGTTACCCACGCGAGGGTAACACGGTCAATCACGGAAAAATTCGCAAGAACTTTTGCACATTCATTTCTATCAAATCGCATCAGCGCCATATTGTCGGGGATCCTATTTTCGCAACACAGTATAGGCCCTGTGCGGGCCAGCGCGCGTGCGAAAGAGAAGAAAAATGGCCGCAGCAGCGTCGCGCAGGATATATTTTGCGGGGTCCATTCGCGGCGGGCGCGAGGACGCCAACCTTTACATGAGCATCATCAACCACCTTGCGCAGAGACACGGGACTGTGCTCACGGAGCACGTGGGCCTTGCGTCGCTCACTTCCTCCGGTGCGCAATAGGCAGTTACTTGCGAGTGCCAATTCCGCAGAATGGCGCGCGTTTTGTGTGTATGTGTGCCGGGGGCTCATCATTCTCCTTCTGAGCGCAGGGGAGTCGCAACACAAGGAACGCGCAATACATGACCGCGACATGGAGTGGCTGCGATCCGCTGAGGGTGAGCATTGTCCCATTGTGCGCATGCGCTCAAGGTTTTCCCGCGGCCGACCTCACACATGCGTACGCACGCACCCACACGCTGCGCGCATGATACGCACACACTGCGCGCGTACACACACATGCACGCATGCGCATAACGGCACACAATCACGCACACTCACACACGCACACACACGCGGCATGGGGTGTTTGCGCGCGGCGCTTGGCTGCTCGTTTGTATACATGTCCATTGAGACAGTCGTGCGCATAATGGCGTTTTATCTGTACTCATCATGGACTGCTTGAAAGGCGATTGCGAGTAGTACACACGCACACGCACCGCATGCCTCTCCTGCTCGAACTGCGCATGCACAAGGCCACGTGTTTGACGGCTGAAGGTGTTATTTCGGCCCAATGATTTTGTATTCCATCACAGTGATTGTGGCCGAGGTGACAACGCCATCGCTCGGCGTGGGCTACGAACTGGGCTGGGCGTGCGCGCTGCAAAAACACGTGCTCTGCCTGTTCCGACCAAGCAGCGGGCGATGTGGGTAGCAATGCGTGCCTGCAATGTAGTTAAGAGGCGGCGGTGCTGTGAGTGCTTGTAGTGCCGGTGTGCACGGAGTAGGAAAGCTGCTGCTGTTTGTGGGCCCTGCATCTGCTTTTTAACGCCGGTCCGTTCGGGCGCAGCACTGTCGGCGATGGTGCGCGGCGCACCGGACAACGGCGGCCGCTTTGTCGTGCGGGACTATGAGGGGTTTGAACAGGCGGCGTCGGCCATCGATGCGTATTTTGCAAGCCTGCAGGCTAGTTGACGCCGGGTCCAGATTCGGGGCCGGCCGGGCAGATGAAATGAGACTGTTCATGTCGCCTCGGTGTCGGTGTGGACAGGGGAGCGTGGCCGAAGGCCGATTAAGAAAAAACAATAACGACCTACATATACATTTAAAGAGAAAAAGAATAATGAAAAGGCACAAGGCCCACACAAAACGACGCTCAGAAAATAAAAACTTGACCGAAAATGGAGGGCCGGTAACTCTTGAATTTCGCTCTGTATTTAACCATACGTGATTGTTGTCCCAAATAAGGTATTATTAGGGGCGACATTTCCGGGTGTCAGCACTGAGTGCCCGGAGAAGGAACTGAACGTGCCGTGGAAGTCAGACTGCCGGGCCACAGTTGTCAGTGCCGCAGTGGCCGGGCCACTGAGCTGCCGCCGGCGTTCTCCGGCAGTGGTGACTGGCAGCCGCCCGGCCGGCCCATGACTGACTCACGGACCGGGCTCCGAGTCAGCTGCCGCGCCGGCCGCCTGTCACTGAGCCGGCGCCGGGTCGGCCGGCGGTGGCCGGCCGGGGCGGGCTGAACGGCTGACTCGGGTTGCCCGAGTCAGTAAGTCACTGAATCGGCAGAGCGGCGGCGGCAGGTGCGCGCAGTCTTGCATAGCACGTTCACAGCACTCCACGTCGGACACGTGACAGCCTGAAAACAAAAAATAATCAGTCTGCGCAAATAGGCGCACTCAGCGAACAGGAAGACCCGACGCCGGGCCCGGCGCCGGCACGGCTGCGATACTGAGTCGCTGACTGGACGGGACTAGCCTTCACCATTGTGAGACCCTCACACCCTCAAGGACAACGTGTTTCCTTATTTGGAAACATGTTACCAAAAGCGATCGTGCCGGAGTGGTTAACGGGTGTGACTAGAAATCACATGGGATTTCCCGCACAGGTTCGAATCCTGTCGATCGCGCGTGGACTTTTTTTCTTTTTTTTTTGTATGAATGACGTCATGAGTAAGTCACAGGGTGGTCAGTCTCGTAAATGGTCTCAACTGATCAAAAATCGTGACACTTCCCCCGGTTTTTGGGAAACGAGCGTCCATACACACTCAAAGCAACGCATAGCGTCGAAAGTGGGGTCGTCGCGCGACGGCGGTTGGCGGGCGACGAAGGGTCGGAGATGCTGGACATGGACGCGGAGTCGTTCGGGTCGTGATGGGATACTCGAGGTTGTACCGTGACGTCTGGCGCGTAATGTGGTAGGGGCCGCGCCACTCTTCGAGCGTGAGCCTTTCTTCGCCTTCGTTCCCACGAAGACCCAGAAGAGCTCGCCACTCGCGTACTGGAGCGCGACGGTCCTTGTCGAGGCGAGCCTTCGTCTCAGCCTGCACCTCGCGACGAACTTGGTCGACGATGTGGGTCGCAATCTTGAGGAACTCGGCGCGCTCGGCCGACATAGGACGCAACGTCCAGAAGGGGCGGATCGTTGACTTAGAAGGCGCGGTCGCTTAGGAGAGGGACTTGGCGGCCAAAGACGAGGAAGAAGGGGGCCGAAGCCAAGCCGGCAGGCTGGCGTTGTATGCGTAGACGATGAAGGGCAGGGGGACGCCCAGTGTCGTGCATACTGTGTCGTGAGCATGGCGACTCAGTCTTGAAGGTACGCATCAAGCGTTTGACAGGGCCGTTGGCTTGGGGATGCCGGGGTGTAGTAGTGGGCGTCGCGAAGATCCGTCTTGGCGAGAGCAATGAACTGCTCGTTGCGAAAGGTTGTCGCGTTGTCCGTGACGACGCGTCGAGGGATGCCAGTCTGTACCGCAGCTTGTTGGAGGCATGGTCGTAGGTACTAGTTGTAGGCACAGCGAGCGCGTGTGTACTGATCGACCGTGACGAAGGCGTGCTTGTTGCCCAGCGTCGTCGTTTCTTAGAAGGGGCCCGGGGCCGCAGGCGTCGAGGTGCAGCGTGTCGAATGCCGGAGAGACTTGCGGAGAGACGGTGAGTCCCTGTCGCAGCTGGTTGGTCGCTTTGCGGCGCTGGCAGTACTCGCAACGAGTCCACGGAGTGAGTGACGCCCTTGCACAGGTCCTCCCAGTAGAAGCGCGACGAGACGGCGTGAGTCGCTTGCGACCGAAGTGCGCGCCCAGGGGTGAGTCGTGGAGACGCTGGAGGACACTGCGGGCGCCACGCCGGAGGCATGAGGGCGCTAGTATGTCGTGAACGTCGCCGGAGTCGTGTGTGTGCGCGTGAAGTTAGCGAGAAGGTTGTCTTGCAGCGCGAGGAATGTTGACTCGGGGTAGGGGCGCGCAAATTTCGTCGTGGGATGGGCTTGATACGAGCATTGCAGCTGAGGTTCATTGTGTCGGGGGCGCGTAGGTTTCCTGTGCGCGCGGTCGGCCGAGCCAAAGAGGCGAGAATGTCGCGCGCGAGTTCGAGTGTCGCAGGGAGCACTGTTCAAATCGCAGGCTCGCAGGGACGGTGCCAGAGGTGACATCCTCAGGCATTGGCGGTTCGACATGCACGCGAGAGAGAGCATCGGCGGCGGCGTTCTGCCTGCATGGGCGGTACTTGCACTCGATGTCGGACTCGGCGAGCATGGGCTGCCAGCCAGGGCGGTACTTGCACTCGATGTCGGACTCGGCGAGCATGGGCTGCCAGCCAGGGCGGTACTTGCACTCGATGTCGGACTCGGCGAGCATGGGCTGCCAGCCAGTGGCGCGGGCGCACTTCTGGAACGAGTTTTGAGGAGGTCGCCGAGGGACTCGTGGTCGGTGAGGAGAGTGAAGCGCTGTCCGTGCAGGTGAGGAACTTCTTGACCGCCCAGACGATCCCCAGGCACTCGTGCTCGCGTGTTGTCCACTTGAGCTCACTAGCTGAGAGCGCGGCTTGCGTAGGAGATGACGTGCCAGGTCCCGTCAAAGCGTCCTTTGTCTGTAGTAATGCAGCCTCTGCGCTGTGGCACTTGCTCGCTGCAGTCAGTGCGACATTCCTGCCCGTTCAGCGTTCATTGATGTCAAGCTCTCTTCCCTTCGAGAGCCTCGGCGACCAGCTCAAGTCCGTAGTGCGCCGAGCCTACTGCCCGACTGCGTGATATTACCGGTTTGCTTGTCTGCACGCAGATACTCATACGCCTGCTTCAAGAACGTCTTATATGCGCTAGCTAGTCACCCATTCTCGGTCACGTGCGACGGCGCTCACGTCAAGCGGCAGGTGCTCTCACACTTTTGGTGTCTTTCCTCTCTTGCACTTCTTCGCAGTTCCTCACGCCTGGCTTCACCTCCGTACTCTCCTGTCGATGCACCACGCGGTCTTCATGGCTGTCGCACAGTACCTCTTGCAAGTTTCCTCTGTTGCCGGGCCTTTCGCCATCCGCTTCACAGTTTGGAACGTCGTGCGTGCTGCCTCTGTTCGTCCGCCTATGTTAGAGCTTCCTGCGGGCGAGCATCTTTGACCCCTGAGCGACCGGGTCTACCAGAGACTGCCGGCACGCACCGCAGCCCCGCCGGCAGCTCGCATCGGGTCGACGCGCAAAGCCGGCCCTCGTTCGCTGCGTGCGCTCTTTTTTTGTGTGTATGTGTGTGCTTTTCACGCTGTCCTTTTCGATCCTGTCCTTTTGGACGCTCACTTGTTGATGTGGTTGTACTGTTTGGTTTTCGCATAAAATGCTCTCATGCGTACTCCCTTTGCCACAGCTTCGTGTCATGGCTGAACTGACGAGCACTCGCGTGCCCACACATACTCATGCGACCACATTCATAGAGAGCCTTGCTTCCTTTTACACATACCCATCCCCCATCATAGTGTTGAAAGAGGAACTAACAAGACAGCATTCAGTGAGAGCATGATCAGGAGCGCATGTAGGGCGGTGGTCATCCGAAATGGCCGTAGACATCGGTCCCCGTGTTCCCGCATATGGCCCAACTCCGAGTAAGAGGAACTAACAAGACAGCATTCAGTGAGAGCGTGATCAGGAGCGCATGTAGGGCGGTGGTCGTCCGAAATGGCCGTAGACATCGGTCCTCATGTTCCCGCATATGGCCCAACTCCGAGTAAGAGGAACTAACAAGACAGCATTCAGTGAGAGCGTGATCAGGAGCGCATGTAGGGCGGTGGTCCTCCGAAATGGCCGTAGACATCGGTCCTCGTGTTCCCGCATATGGCCCAACTCCGAGTGTCCGCGTGTGTTGTGCCCTTGTATTCCCCGCAGGACAGTGTGTCGGCGAATTCGACCGCATCACCGTCCCTGTCGCGCACGCAGCCCTCCCTCCTATCCGCCCCGACGTCATCTTTTTTCCTGTACCTACAGTTCCGTTACTTGCCTGAGCAACGCGCCGGATGGCCTCGACGTGCACGTCGCCCTCGACGACATAGCACGTGTGCCGGCTTTCACATTGCAATGCCGACGGAGGCAGTTGCCGTCGTCTGACCTCAGGCCATGTCCTCGAGGGCGCCAAAGCAGGCACAGTGGAAACGAGTGCGACATCGTGCAACCTGTCCGTGATTTCGTTTCTAAACTTGTTGGGATTCAAGTAATGACGCCACTATGACGTCATGATTCCTGTCCCTACTCACACACACTCGCTATTCGTGAGTCGCACCCACAGCACTGCCTATTCTTCACTGCGCAACGTTTGGAGACGCTTTGCGTGGGCAAGCCCAGTTGAAACGTTCGTCCCATCGGCACTTGTTTTCCTGGGACGCGGATTGGACTTCACCCTGTGCACGGCGTCCAGCCTCGGTTGCAACCCACGCAATAATGATGGAGCCCATCGGCGCCTGAGTTTCCCGCGCGCCCTTTTAGTGTCGACTTTGCACGTTGGCCCCACTGTTCATCGCCCACCCATCCGACAATGGCGGACGGCGGGGACAAGGAGCAGAGCGTCGTGCGGGTGTCCAAGTACCGCCACATCTTCTCCACGGTCAAGCAGGGCACCCGCTGGCACAATCTGCGCGTCAGCGACTTTACGATCCGCACCAATGGCGACTTTTTCGGGTTCGTGTGGGCGACGCCCAACAGCAACGGGCTTTACGTGCTGCCTGTCGTCAACGGGGTCGTGCGCGCGCCCGACTCGCCGCCGCTCATCACGACCAACTCGACCATCCTCACGTTCGATTTCAACCCCTTCGTGAGGAACCTCCTCGCCACTGGCGGTCGCGACGGCATCGTGAAGATCTGGAAGGTGCGCCAAATTGCTGGGTGGACGGGGGACAGAGGAGGGAGGTGTAGGGGTGTGTGTTGGGGGGGGGAAGCGTTGGTCGCGGGTGCGCATTTTTCGCAGCTTCTCTTGTGACGGCTTCATTTTCGCTGCGCAGATACCTCCAGAGGGACTCACGGGCGAGGCCAACTACGAGGACTCTGACTATTCGTACAGCGCGCACCCGAAGCGCGTGGCGGCGGTGCAGTTCCACCCGAACGCCGAGAACCTCCTGGTCACGGTGCGCGCGAGAGCGTTGCTTGTGCGCGTTGTGTGTGCGTGTTGTGTGCGCGCGCGCGTATGTGTGTGTGTGCGTGTGCGTGTGTGCGTGTGCGTATGTGTGCGCGCACAAGTCTTGTGTGCTGTCAGACACGAGATATACCGAGGTCGTCGTTGCTCTGACGCCTGCGCGCACGCTCCCTCGTCTGCGCAATGCCTTGCAGGCTGGCGGCGAGAATTTCATGAAGATATGGGACGTCGGGAGCGAGCGCGAGGAGCTGCTCGTGGTGGGCCACAACGACGTGCCGATCAACTGGGGCTGGTCACACGACGGCAACGCAATGGTCACGTCGTGCAAGGACAAGATGATGCGCTTCTTTGACCCGCGCACCAACAGCACGCCGGTCCACGTGGGTTGATGTGTTGTGTGGTGTGCGCTTTCACTGTTACGAGTGTTCGTTGTCACTGTTACGAGTGTTCGTTTGGCCACCCTTGTCCGCGTAGGTTGCTCTGTTGGGTGTGCTCGGTAGACCTTGTGCGCATTGCGCGGGAATGTGCCGTGTGTTTCGGACGTGTGTGGGACGCTGGATGGGGTTGCGAGTCACGGATGCAATGATACCCAAAGAAGTTTTTCAGTGGGAGCGCTCTCATTTTCGTAGAATTTCCGTGTTGCTCGCCACGCACGCCCACACTTTCGCGTAACGAACTCCCCCCCCCCCGCGGCCCCTTTTCCCCTGCAACTGCGCAGCAAGTGGAGGCGCACCCCAACCCAAAGGGCTTCCACGTGGTGTGTCTCAATCCGACGGAGCGGATCCTTACGGTGGGCTTCGGCAAGGGCAGCGCGCGCGAGATTGCCATCTGGGACAACCGCAAGGCGAGCGAGCCGCTCTCGCGCGTCCAGACAAAGGACTCGTCGAGCCCACTCATCCCGTTTTATGATCCCGGGACGGACCTCGTCTACTTTGCCGACAAGGTGTGTTCTGCGGGAAGCCTCATGTGACCGCTGTCCCTTGAGGGTGTCTAGCAATGTTGCACGGCGTAAAGTGGCTCGCGAAAGGATGGTTGGCATTGCATGCGTCCGTTTCCATGTATGCATCCGGAGATTGCGTGTGAGGGTGTCTGGCAATGTTGCACGGCGTAAAGTGGCTCGCAAAAGGATGGTGGCATTGCATGCGCCCGTTTCCATGTGTGCATCCGGAGATTGCGTGTGTGAGGGTGTCTGGCAATGTTGCACGGAGTAAAGTGGCTCGCGAAAGGATGATGGCATTGCATGCGTCCTGTGCATGCTGAGATTGCGCGTTTGGGGATACCGTGGCCCGCTCGCACTGAGACCGTCTGCTCTGCTGCTGTTGCAGGGCGACGGCATTCTCATCTACGAGCTCACGTCCGAGGCGCCCCATCTCCACTATGTGTCGGACATCAAGTCGCCCCTTTTGGGGGCCGCCATGTGGGTCGGGGCTCGTGTGCCGCGTAGTCAGCGCGTGGCAAGACCTTCTGTACACACAACAATCGTGCCTCGCGCCCGGCCTATTTCCCGCTTTGCGTTGTTTCCCCGAGAGTCGTTGGAGGGGAAAGCTCTCCACTTCGCGACCCGGACCATTCGTGCAAAAACACACGCACGCACACACACACACACACACACACACACACACACACACACACACACACGCACACACACACACACACACACACACAGACAC
>CALSCQ010002327.1:0-25980 GCA_943704525.1 Pigoraptor vietnamica | reverse complement strand
GGGGGGAGGGGGTTGGCCTTCGCTGATGCTCGTCTTGTCGACAATATCAATGTGTTCGTTGTGAGTCGTTCGTTTTTTGTTTTGTTTTCTTTTTATGCCGAGGCGATTTGATACTGTGGTTCAAGCTGGTCTCTTTTAGCCATTTCGGCTCTTACCCTCGCCAGTGACGCTGACATGCATTTCCGTCAGGCGTGCGTGGCCTTCGGGCGGCATCTGTTGCTGTCGTCCGCGGCGGTGTCTGGACTGCAAGCGGTACGGGAAGAGGAACTGACGGCTCGACGAAAGCGCGCCAGGTGCGAGCGTGGCGACAGCGACTCGTCTGAGGACGGGAGCGACGGCGAAGAGGCGCGTGTCGATGGGCGCAAACGTGCGCGAACTCTCGTCACGCCCGCGCACGTTTATGCGGCGGCACACAGTTGGAGTGGATTTGACTTTCTGACGTCGGCATATATGGGTCGCGCGAAGGAGCGGAGCAAGGCGGCGGACGGGCGATAGCTGTGCGCTGTCTCGTGGAATTAAATTTTTGGTCGTGGCTCAACAAGGGGGTGCCCCGCCGTTCATGTATCATGGTGCAAGCCGTGAAAGCCCCGTCGTCATCGAAGCTTTCCCTGCTGTTGCGTGCTGGCAGTTTTTCAAATAATTTGGAGCGCGGTGTAGACAGTGAGTAAAGCGTTAGTGATCCGCATGCAATTGTTTCCTTGTCGTCGTCGAATGTGAGGGTGGTTGACCACTTTGTCTGTGTGTGCGTCGCACGCGAGCAACACGCAGTCGTTGATTTCTTTGGCCTGCAGACAGTGCCTGCGTGTGTGCGAATTGAGTGAAGCGCGTATGTGCGTGTGTATATGTGCATATATATATGTGTATGTGTGGCCGCGTGGACTTACGGCGAAAGCGCGTCGGTTTCTTCCTCGCCAGTGTGACCGGTACAACGATGCACGTGCGCGCACGCGCACACACACACGCACGCACGCACACACACACACACACACATACACACACGCACGCACACGCACACACACACACATGCACACACACACACACACGCACGCACACACACACACGCACACACACACACACACACACGCCACGCACACACGCACACACACACACACCACGTAACTCGCCCACCACCACCACACATGCGCAATAAGTCTACGTCGATGGCCCCTTTGCAACGACACAATGCAGAAACTCGGCAAAAAAAAAAGAACAAGACGGCGCGTCAATGGCGACCATCTGGAAGAGTCCTACGGCGTGATTCATGCGCGCAAGACGGAGACGTCGGTCGGTGCTTGTCGCAGGCGCAGTGCACGTGCCCACACCGGTCTAAAAGACTTTTCTAAGTCGAGTGGCTGCACCACCCCGGATGCACATATTTAGCGAGTTCTCGGTATATTTTGAAATTGGCGGTTGCGCGACGTTCAAAACAGAGGCTCCTTCTGGTTCAAAATGACTTCCGCGCCTTTGTGTTTGCTGCTCTCCATCCATCTCTTGAAAATGACGTGCGCATCTCTCCTTATTGCGGGTGGGGCGGAGAATGTTGTCGCCGCTGCCCTCCCTTCTCCTTGTGACGCCCCTCACTCTGGGAGGCAGTCGGGGGGAGCGAACAAGGACTACGCGGCGGCCGTGCGCAGCGGTCTTGCGAAGGCGCTGCGGCCCGACGTGGTGCACCCCTTCTCCAAGGTGAGGGCGCTCACGCGGGCGTTCGATGCAGAAGTGGACGTCAAGATCCCCGCGATGCGCGCGACGCTCGAGCAGCTCGCGGCGTGCGAGGGCTTAGACGCGGAGAGGGCCATGCGATAGTGGTTCGCGGTGGACGACGGCCTTGTGGAAGACGTCTTTGACGCTGTTCGATTTGTTGGCAGCATTTCCCGCGATGCCCCAGGAGGCGAGTAACGAGACGAGTAACAAGGCCCTCGACAGCCTTGTCTTCGGTCTGCTTGTGCAGCTCGGCGACCCTTCCGCCCCGTTCAAGTTTGACGTCCGCCGCGCCGCGAAGGCACGCCGCGCGTGCGACGTGCCAAGGACGGGGTTTTTTGGGTTCTCGGCGCACAACGAATGCACAGTCCCCGCCTTGCAAGCCGTGGCCCTGTGGCTCAAACCTGCTGTCGACGTCGTGTGCTTGTTGGGCGAGAGCATGGCGGCATCGCAGTCGCCGATGGATTTGGTCAAGCGGCTGCAACTGTACAGCAGGTCGGTGTTCGGTCGCACGACCCACGGCACGATGGAGTCGCTGCTGGCCGTCGGGTGCATTGGCACGCACGTGGGCCTCTTCGAGCTCGTGCGGGAGACGACTGATGGGTCGATGAAGGCGCACGCGCTGTGGGACATCGGCATGGACGACACGGACGATGCACGTGCGTCAGGCAAGGGTGCGCTGGACGTTCGCCGTGTGGGCGATCGCGTGCGCCTTTTGGGGCTCTCGCTTCGCCTCTACCGCGTCCTTCGTGGCCTTGTCGAGTTCCACGCGCCCACCTTCATCTTTGATAAGGACGCCCACGCGAAGGCCAAGCGGGGCCTCTCGCCTCCACTGTACTTTCAAATCATGGAGGACGGAGCGCCCGTCGTGACGAAAGACGTCGATCGCGATTGCGAGGCGATAGAGCAAGGGATGGGAAGTTTTTCAGAACTGGTAAAGCTCTACGAGGCCGTTCGAGAGGGCGATGGTCGCGACGGCGCGCGCTACATCGTTCACGGCACGATTTATCTTAGTAGGAGCTTGGCCTTTATCACCGATATTGGGTTCCGCCGCATCCCGCGCACCGTCGGCGAGGCCCAACTCGCGCTGCGGTGCGTGCTCGAGCTACATGCAAAGGGTGTGGTCCATCGCGACCTCCGTTGGCCCAACGTGCTCAAAGTCGCCCTGGATCGCTTCATTATCATTGATTTGGAGCTCTGCGCGAAACTGAACGACGAGGGGACGGCGCTGTGGCCCGCTCCACGTATGCTGCGCGAGAAATTTTGGCCGCGGCGCGTTGGCGAGGAGGGATGGACGCCGAGACACGACCTGCAGCAGATGACAAATCTCATGTGGGTGCCAATAACGGAGGGCTCGGAGGAAGTGGGCGTCCCGACGGACGTCCTCGCCGACCCGACGATTCGGCGCGTGCTGGCGAGGCTGGCGGAGGCCGAAGCGACGGCGGAGAAAGGAGTCGCCGTGCTTCCGTCCAACTGACTGGAGCCCTCGTGTGCGGCCGTGGGCGTGTGTGGTCAGGGTATGCGCGCACTGGTGTCTACAAGAGCACGGGCATTGCGGACCGGTATGCACTGGCGGGATCAAAATGACGTCACCGTCGCATTCGGCGCGCGACGCCGCACTCCGCACTGCGGCGCCGGCGGGACGCATGAAAATGGACAGGTGCAATCCACACTTCACTGGTCGGCATCCACTAATAAAAATTTCTCGATAAATACCGAATTAGTCGGATGGCACGTGGCGCACGCCACAGATTGACTCGGCCCCCCCCCCCCCTTTCTGGACGGATGGTGAACGCGCATTCGTCCAGTAGACCGTTGGCCGGTGTGCCAGACTCAGTCACCGGCAGTCACTGCCTGTTACAGTATTCACGCCTCGGTTGCCGTCGCCGGCCGCCTGTGCATGGATTGCATCATTGCTCTGAGACCGGCTACGTCGCTGGCGTGTGGAAATATACAGTACATCACGGCCCCGGCGGCTCATCGGCATGCCCCGCATTTTAATTATCCCGGCGGTCCGGTGACTCCCCGTAAATGTGCGAGTACGGACTGACAGATAGAGGGAAGCCAAAGAAAGGTCGCGAAAAGGCAAACGCACGCCCCGCACGCAGCACGCACGCACACGCGAGCGAAGCGCATTGCAACGCACAGAACAAGAAAAAACAAGTCACGCAATCCAAGACTTCGCCACGGTCCCTTCCTCACTGCAACGGAAACACGGACTTGGCAGCACTCAGACAAAAATCGTGGACGCGGGAGCAAACTGCGTCTGGCCCTCCGCCGCCCCATCGCCCGGCTTTGCGCTCTTCGCGCGGTTAATGTAGATGTTGAGCAGCCGCATCTGCGACACGCTGAGGTCCGACAAATGGGGCATGAGGGCGTCCCCGAGCACGAGGTGCATTTCTACGAGGCAGAACACCGCGGCCTTGCGCATTTCGGCGGCCGAGTGGCGGTACCCCTGCAATTTTTTTTTTTTTTTTCGAAAAGGCGGGATATAAGCACGTGCCTCTGGATCGCGCCTTTACACTCAACGCATCGCCTTGTCTGTATAGCGAAGAAGTAAAATTCACGCGAAAGGGAAAACTCTGTGCCGAACTCACCCTAAAGAGGCCGGGAAGCACCGCCGGGAGCGCCGCTTCCAGCGCGTCGGGCGTCATTTGCGAGAGCAGGCGCGTGAGCAGCTTGATCGCGGCCAGCATGGGCGCACCGTCCGATCCCGCGAGAATGGGGTTGACGACTGCGATGCACTGCGCGGGCGAGGCGATTTCCGACGCAGAGACAGTGACCTCCTCGACCCATCGGAGAACCTGCGATATAGCGAAGCGCAATCACGCGCGATGAGTAAGCGAGTCCTCGCACTTTGGCTGGTCACAATATTTCTCACACAACGACAACGCGGAAGTGTGTGTACGCACCTCCCGCTCCTTGTCCGCGTGCATCTCGAGCAGCCGCGGGAGGGCGACTGGAATGCGCTCGGCCATGCGGTCGCACTGGTTGCGGAACATTTCGCGCATGAGGCGAAGGGACGCAGTGCGAACGTTCCCCTGCACGCACAGAACAGACAGAAGGAGGTTAAGCAAATGTCGCAAGGGCCTGCCAAGGAACACACAGAAATCACAGGGCTGGCGTGCCACATCATCAGCGTATGACGCACCTCTGCGGCCCCAGCATGGTCCATGGCCACGGCGAAGGCGGTGGCAAAGTGCCTGTCCCACGTGCGCTCGTCGTTCTCCCTCGAGGCCTTCGCGAGCTTGTTCAGCGCGTCCTCGCGCTCCTTGGATGCTACGTTCTCGTCGGGCGCGCAGAGCCGCGCGAGGAGCGTGGGCACCGACACGGTCGCGGGGGAGAGGCCTGCGAAAAACAAGACTCGGTGAGCATCAGCGCACAGCACTCTCGTAACAGTAACAGCACGACACGTAACAGTACGCCATAATCACTCACCACCAGTAGGTCCAAAACCCTGCGGCTGCTGTCCGATCCGGCGGGAAACCATCGCAGGAAGCGCCGATAGCGCCGGACGCGGCTGTGCGGCCATACCCGGCGCATATTGGGACCCAGACACGCCGTAATGGTCCAGCGATGACGACGCTGCAGAGCCGTCGTCCGCTTCTGACAATGGCCTTGACGACTGCCCATCGCTGGAAAAGAGAGCGCGCGATATCTGCGACGCCGGCCGCGACGCACTAGACGGCGCCTCCGCCGAGGCGACCTCCATCGCACGGCTTGGCGTGCGCGAGGGGAGGGCACGGCTCGAAGGGCGCGACGATGCAGACGGAGGGGCAGCGGGGGCGTCCGACACGGGCGCGTGTGACGGCGCAGAGACCGACGCCGGCGGCGCATAGTGCGAGGGGCTGTACTTGGCCACGCGCGGAGTCGACTCCACATCGCGCGGGGGGCTCGCGGGCGCGCCTTCCTCGTCCGCATCGGCGCCGTCGCTGTCCGTTTCGTCGCCGTACGCAGCCGCGGAATTCGACGACTTGGGTCGTGCGACGCGTCCGTCCACGACCACCTCATCGCTGTCGTCCCCCTCTTCCCACTCCTCTTCACCCCGGCTGCGCGCACGAGAGGAGGGAGACGTGCGGCTCCCACCTGCGCTCGCACCGGCGCCACTGCCGAGCTGCCACGTCGGGAGATGCGCAGAGAGGACGTCCGCCGCGCCCGCCGCCTGCGCCGCCGGAAGCGCACGGACGATGGCGTTGAAGGCGGGGGGGTTGACGCGGTACATGGCGACAAGCACGTCCTCTGCCATGCAGCGGAAGTCCTTGCTGCGCGGATCGCCGGTCATGGCGACCACCTTCGCGATGCCGTCGGCGGCGAGGCGCGAATCGGGCGAGAGGGACGTCGCTGGTGCCTTTGGGAGGATTGCGAGCGCGTGGTCGAGGAGGAAGGTGCGCGCCACAATGTCGCGCGTCCGCGGGTTCGAATCCACGTCTGCGAACAGGCGGAGGCAGGACTGCAGCTGCTCGCCGTAGGGGAACGCAGCACGGAATGCGTCCACAATCTTCTCGATGCGGCCGTCGACGTCCGCACCGGGCTCTTGCGCCTGACGCACAAACAGCGAGGCCATGACAAAGTCAAGCCACGGCCGCTCGCCGCGCGTGGCGATGGGAAGGAGCGCCTCGCGAAACGACTGCAGGAGGTCCGAGACGGCGTCGAGAGCGGCCGAGAGCACCTGACAAGTGGGACACGAGAAGAGTAAGAGGGGCTGCACTGCACCCAGGCTGAAAGCATTGCGGACAGCATGGACACGAAATGGATGCAAACGGGCGCACAGAACAACGAACGGCAGAGGGTTAAGCGAAGCCCACCTTGGGGTGCTTTTCGACGTCGACCCTGCGAGCGAGCGCATGGCACACAGACTCCAATTCGGAGGGGGACGGAGAGTTCGATGTGCGGGCCATTCGAGCGCGGAGTGACCCGAGCGCCTGGATCCGGTCCGCCCACTGTTCCGAAGCAAGGCGCTGCAGCATCGTCGCAATGGAGGGACCGGAGGTGGCGCTCTGCGACGACAAGGGGTATGAGTGAGGCGATAATTCAAGCACACGCAACGGAGGCACATGCGTCTCTGTGTGCGTGCGTGCGTGCATGTAGGCATGGAAACTGAAGGGACGGAAGAGCAATAGGCGACACACTGGGGAAGTCACCTCAGCACGCGGGGGCGATGGCGCGCGCTGCGACCCGTCCGTGTCCGAGTCCTCAGGCGCAGAGTCCGACTGCGCCGCCGAAGGCGTGTCACGTGACGACCCTGCGCTGTTGAGGCGTGGATTGCGGTGGAGCAGCGAGAGAATGCCGGGCGGAGGGGCTTCAGGGGCAGCCGTTGCGCGCTTGGCGCCGCCTGTTGTCATATTGAAGAATTAAGCAACGGCAACGCACGCACGCAGCACACCCACCCACCCCACCCACCCCGCGCACGCACGCACCCACACACACACACACACACGCGCGCGCACCTGAAAGTCCTGCAGTGGCCATTGGTCGCAGCATGGGAGCGCGCCGCTGTGCGTCGCCGTCCTTCTGGGCGCCAAGCGGGGGCGCAGCGCTCGCAAGGTTCGGCTGGCTCTGCGCACCCGCCTTGTCTCCCAGGCGGGCTGCCGGGGCGCCCTTCTTCGCTGCTGGTGCCGCCTCCTGCGATGTCTTCGCCTGCGACGAAAGCGCGGGCTGCGACGCGTGACGCTGCATTGACGGCGGGGCGCTCGTCGCGGCCGTTCCGCGCGCGGGCCGTTGGGCCGCAGGCGCTGCGCGTGACCCGCGGCGCTCGGCGGGGCGCGCACTGCCTTCGTCCGACATCTTCTTGCGCTCTTCGATGAGGAGCTTTTCCGCGGAAGCGTCGAGTGTCTGGTGGGCGCGGTCCGACGGTAATCAGTGTCGAGACGTTCGCAAGATGCATCAGAGAGCATATCGTTTTTCTTTTTCTTACGAGCCATGCAAACAAAAGGGTGAGAGGCAAGGACGGGAGCGGCGACAGCACAGCCACACACTTCCTATTTTGGCACCCACCGCCGCAATCGCCGCCGCCCTGTCCTGCATGACGGCAAAGAGCGCCCAGTACGCCCTCCGCGACTGTGTCCGGACCCCCGTGTCCGCGTCCGCGAGGCCCTTGCGAATCGCCGTTTCCAGGAGGGGTCCGCTGCGCTCCAGCTGGCCCGCGCCCCACGTGCGCAGCGCTATCATGACATACTCGGCCGCACTGGAAGAGGAGTCAGTCAGTCGGATCCAAACGCAACCACACATATACACAGACACACAGAGCCACGCACAGGCGCAGACACACAGATACCCACAGAGACACAGAGCCACACAGCCAGGCAGTCGATCCAAGCGAAACCACACGGTTACCCACGGAGACACAAATACACACAGACACAGACACACAGCCAGGCAGTCGATCCAAGCGCAACCACAGTTACCCACAGAGACACAAATACACACAGACACAGACACACAGCCAGGCAGTCGATCCAAGCGCAACCACAGTTACCCAAAGAGACACAAATACACACAGACACGACGCAACCACACGGATACCCACAGAGACACACACAACAGTGACGGACGCCGCCGAATATCGCAAGCGCCTTCGCACATAGAGAGGGAAGGCATAAGAACTCACCGGTTCCTCAAGATCACAGACTTTGAGTCCGACAGCGCATCGCAGAAAAGCTTGAGGGCGCGCGGGGACGGCGTGTTCTCGGCCACGTGGCGCGCGCAGCAGTGCGCGTTGTCCGCCATGATCTTCACCGTCGAACAGGCCATTTTCAGCACCGCGGGCACAAGCACGTCGCACAGGGGCTCAAGGCGACCCTCCAGCGCACGGGCGAGGTGCGCAATCGTCACGCACGCGTCCCTCTGCACCGCCGAGCGCAAGTCCTGCGCCATTGCCGCCAGCGTCGCGGCAACGTGCTGTTTGAGGAGGGGCACGAACGAGTCATAGGAAGCCGCGCCGCCGTTGATCAGCGAACGGAGGCGCTTCGTGGACCGAATCCGGCGCTCCCACTCGATGTTCTGGTCGGCGATCGTCGTGCCGATGCGCGACAGCTCGCCCTCGAGCTCCTTCTCGCTCGACAGCCGCGCGGCCGCGCACTCGTCCGCAGCCTCCACAAACTCGGCGTCGATGCCGGTCGCGCCGTTGGACGACGCGGTGGATGTCTGCCGTTCGTACGCCGGCTGCGACTTCTCCGCGGGAAGCGACATCTGCCTCGGTGGCGGCGCCTTGGCAGCATTCGCGGCGGCCGGCGCGCTCTTCGTCCTCGTCGCAGCCGGTGCCGGCGCTTCGGGAGACGCGCGTCCGCTGTCGCCCACGGGCCCCTCCGCTGCGAGGGCGTCGAATTTTTCGAGCACGGCCGCCAGGCGCGACTTTGTGAGGCCACGCTTGGCAATGTCGTCGCGGATGCGCTCACCCGCGCACTTGTACATGACGACGAGCGTGGCCACGGCCTGGTCGCGGACGGCCTGTTGCGAGTCCTCGAGCAGCGCGCACACAGGTCCCATCAGCGGGGAGATTTTCAAATCGCCCACGCCGCCCTCCCGCGCAATCGTGCCCGACACGCACAGCAGAACACCCTCGCGCACGCGCGGGTTCTTGTGCGTAAAGGCGGACTTCAGGCGTTCCATGACGTTCTGGGGAGAGCCGCACACGTCCATCATGGCCTGAAGCACCGAGAGCGCCGCATCGCGAACGGGCTGCTTCGTGTCACCTAGACGCTCAATCACCGCGGGAAGGAACGTGCCAAAGTGCGGCACGAACGACTCGCCCGCCTTACTGCACGCAGCGCAGAGGGCGTCGAGAGCCAGCTGCGACGCCTGTGGTGGACGAGTACGAATGCATTTTGAATTGGAGAAACAATGGGTCGCAAGAGCGAAATCGAAATCACGCGCGCACAATTCCGCCATTTCCAACGCAGCAACAGGCGCCAAGAGTCACCTTGAAGTTGTTTGACTTTGACGCTGTTTCGAGCGCGTCCACGAGGCGGCCCATGCTTTCGTCGTCGAGCTCCGAGAGCACGACGGCGTCCGTCTCGACTGCGGACAGCAAGTCGGTGCATCCTTGGATCTTTTCCTTGATATCTCTGCTCGTTACAAGCGCCAGCAGCGCCTCGAGGCGCGCCGACGGGTCTGCCATTACTATCGACCGCAGCCGTACCACGTCATAGGGAACTGTTCCAAGCGAGAGGTTGTTTTCGAGCGTGCCGAAGGGCGTATTTTTGTGCCTCCCCAGAATCAACGCAGAGAGATCGGCAAGAACAGCGTGAGGTTGGGAGAATGCAATGTTGGCGCGTGCCTCTTGTACAAAGAGGACAGAGAGAGAGAGAGAGAGAGGGAGGGAGAGGGAGGTGGGCACACGAGGCGTGCGAATGGAGGATGGGGTCGCTGTCACGGCCTGTCAGTACATTCCGGCGGAAAATTGGCGCCAAATTCGAAAATTCAAAAAATCGGTCGGATTTCCAAATTGGGTCGCCCGTGGCAACCGGGGTGAACCCACATGTGCTCACTGCTGCGTGCGCACACACACACACTCACACTCACACGAACACATACAGTACCCACACGGACACTACGCACACCACTGTGCATTTGCGGAGTTCGTCACAATACAAGAGTGTAAGCTGCTCGGTGCCGAGCATGCCGGCTCCTTGGACAGGCATCTCCGTACTGCGACGAAGGAAAACAGCACGCTTCCAGTCAAGTCTTTTACACGCACAGGAACGCACGCGCACGCGCCGTGCAGTGACACCCCCCCCTAGTGCACAATGAAGCCTCCATCCACAGTGAAGAGCGAGCCCGTGATGTACGACGCCCTGTCCGAAGCGAGGTATGTGACGAGCGACGAGACCTCGCACGGCTTCCCCGCGCGACCGACGAGGTTGCTTCCCGCGGCGATACTGTGCATGACGGCCTCAGGCACTCCCGCGAGGATCGGCGTGTGGATGACGCCCGGCAGCACCGCGTTGACGCGCACCTTGCCGGCATTCTCAACTGCTGCCACCTGCGTGATGGCGTTCACCCACGCCTTGCTTGCGGCGTAGATGCCCGCGTTCTTCGCCAAGGAGGCCGAGTTGTACTTGCCCAGCACCGACGAGTTCGTGATGATGCTCCCCTTGCCCTCGGCGGTTGCTATCATGGCCGGTATCTGGTGCTTGAGCCCGTAGATGACCCCGCGGCAGTTTGTGTTGAAGACCTCGTCGATATGCGCGTCGTCCACCTCCGTGATGTTCGTCTGGCCTCGGTATATGCCCTGCGTGCACAATAACAGAGACAAGTAAGAACGATCCAATTAGAGCCTGCAGCGCGCGTGTGCACTTGAGAGCACGGCAGCAGTATGCCAACGATCCCATTAGAGCCTGAAACGCGCACTTGAGAGCGCGGCAGAGAGTGCAGCGAACCCACAGCATTGATAAAAGAGACGTCCAGGCGACCGTACGTCTTGAGGGCCAGTGCCACTGCGTCCTTGTTCGCGGCCTCAGTGGACACGTCGCCGACGTACGCCGTTGCCTCGCCACCGTTTTTTTTAATCTCCTGAACGAGCTCCTCTAACTTGTCCGCGCTGCGCGCGACCACGACGACCTTGGCACCGGCGAGCGCAAAGTCAATCGCAGTCTGCCGGCCGATGCCCGTGCTGGCACCGGTGACGATGGCGACCTTTCCGTGGAGCTCTGGGGCGGACATGGTGTGTACGTTATCGAGGAGCGGAGTGGGTCGTTGAGAGTGTTGACGAGCACCCACACCTCAGTTGCATTTCTTATTATGCGGCACACTGCGAAACAAGCTCGTTGTTGCTGGTAACACACGCAGCGCAAGGGCATGTGGGTGGCCCATGGCGCACATGGAGTGTCCTTCCCTGGTCCGGACCCTTCTCTTGTTGTTGTTGCCGTGTTACCTGGCAACTGCCAGCCAATCAGAGACGACCGCGAGTGGTCGTGTTACCGCCTGAAGCCGTTCAGTGTGGTCACGCCCACAGCCACTACTGCCGGAGGTCAGGGAAATAAAAATTGCATCGTAAGGCACGGCAGAGCTCAGCCATTACTTCTCAGCTATTCAGCCATTTATTTTCCGTGGTCATCTTCGCCGGCTTCGAGCAAAACCGCACCCGCCTCCCGGCCACGCGGCAACAGCCACTACCGGATAGAGTCACCATTTTCGCTGCGAGGGAGACTATAAAACAAATGCGCCCGCCATCGATTTCAAGCGGAATCTTAAAATCGATGGCTGCTTGCACGGCGTCTCGCGCGTGCTCCTTGACCAGCGACGCGAGCGTAATTGGCCACGCCAAGACATGAACGCGAGGCGACACTCCAATTTTGTTCAGAGGATTAATGGCACATGTTCTGTTTTGGCTCGCTACTCTCTTTACTTGGCCTTGTCGAAAACACCCTCGATCATTTTGAGGAGATAGTTGCACTGTTCTTCGTCCGACTTGAGCTTATCCCACTCGTAGTAAGGTATCTGCGCGGGGGGACGCAAGTTGCACGGAGACGCAAGAGTTCAGAGACACGAACTATACGCAGCTCGTACCGGCACACGTTCTCTACAATAAACGTTGCCATGCTAAGCCCTCAACATACACAGTGACCCATAGATAACAGGGCGACACGAACCCTCAGCAGCGACCACCCGGCACTCTCGATCAGCCTGGACTTCGTCTTGGTGAGCCCGGTATGCGTGTGCGTTCCCCTGAGAAAGTGCGAGGGCCCATCCACCTCAATAGCCAGAGATGCGTCGGGATACGACACGTCGACGTCGATGGCGCCGTACTTGAGCGGAATTTCGTGTTCGTATCTCAGACCGACCATCGCAAGTGCACGAGCGACCTGTGTTTGTGTGTGCGCGTGAGTGAAGTCGTCAGAGACACCAACGCATTCGCCAGGAAATTTTAACGCGAACATACGGCGCGGTTCGGGCGTTGGCATGACACGAGCAAAGTCAATAAGTGAAAAAGGGCGACTCACGTTCTTCTGCAACCCAGAAATGATTGTCTTGGAGCGCTCCGCATACAGAAATTCAAATATTCCGCCGAGGATTTTGTTGGCCTTCCAGCCGCTCTCCACCTCCACGCCGAGGAGAACGAGGCGCAGGCTGCGAGGGACAAGCATATAAAGGAGCGCGCGGATGAGAACACACGGCTGTGCAACGCATTCAGACCACAAATAGTTCCCATCAAGCACGCGTGACGGACACTCGCCACACGCGCGCGCACACACACACGCACACACATACACGCACACACACACGCACACGCACACACGCACACGCACACACGCACACACATACGCGCGCACATACACGCACACATACTCACGCACACATACACCACGCACACGCACACACGCACACGCACACACGCACACACATACGCGCGCACATACACGCTCTCTCACACACGCTCACACACACACGCACACGCACACGCACACGCACAGTCGGACAGCAAGGACACACATTGACACGTGCGGACAGCCCAAGTAGATACGTAGACGGAGATCAAGGGGACAAATTGGCTTGGAGAAACGCCAGACGATGATACCGTACACACCGGTTCGCCAGCCGTTGCCTCTCGGCAACGTCCACGGGGCTCTCGGTGTCGAGGCGCTCGGACAGAGCCTGCAACAGCGACCGGAGCATGTCCCCGTACTGCGAGAAGGAAACAAGCGCGAAGGCCAGCTCGCCCATATCCTTCACGGATAGGGTGTGCAGAGGGAAAGCGTCGTCTTGTGCGACCCTGCGTGCAAGGGGAGAGAGACGTCGGCAATGTTCTTACGTAAGCGCAGTCGACGCAGACAGAGAGACATATGCGCAATAGTCACGGACCAAAAGTGCCAATCGCACCATGATCGTGTACGAAACGCGACCGAGCACGCACGCACGGACAATCGCCATCGACCAAGACGAAGCACACAAACACGTGGCAGAACAACTTCGGCATAGCGTCCTGTCGGCGTACACACATTTTCACAAAGTCGGCGCCTCGCTCGTACCCGAGCCTCGCAAGCCCAGAGCACACGCTGACGGCCGTGCACGGTTGCATGCGCATAACGTTGTGGTAGTAGACGTGGTCCACGTTGGGGGGGCCCTGGGCGTTGTAGCGCACAAAGCACTCGTCCAGCACATGGTCGATGAGGGACGGGTGGTTCAGCCTCGCACTTGCCACGCTTCCGATGATCTGACGAACGAAGAATGGGAGAGAAATTGAGTGGCCGAGGGAAGAGGAGGGATTGCAGGGAATGCGTATATGCGCAGTCGCACACGCACAGCCTGACACAGACACACGCACACACACACACACACACACTCACGCACACAAACACACGCACACACGCACACACCCACCCACACACGCACACATTGCACGCGCGCGAGCGCGCACACACACACATATATACACACACACACGCACACACACACACACTCACGCACACAAACACACGCACACACACGCACACACACACGCCACACACGCACACATACACGCGCGCGCGCGCGCGCACACACACACACACACACACATAATTGCAGAACAGGAAAGCGGAGGGGCGCACATCAATGCACGCAACCACCGTAGAAAAACACAACAAACTCACGTTCGTGAGCGACGCCATCGTCGCACCCGACATTGGGCGCGTAACAAGGTTGTCCGCGAAAACCCGAAATGCCGGCACAATCCCGTCGTGCTCCAGTCTGTACAGCATCATGCACGTCGCGATCGCAAGGTGGCACAGCCGGCCAGTGCTGAGGCCCATCGCAAAACACGCGACCAGCCGGTAGTCGACTGGCAGCAGCCCGTCGCAAATTTCGTCGAGCAGCGCGTACGCCCTCGGGACGTCCGCCTGTTGCAGCGACGGAATGCCGTTCAGCACCTCCACCAGCCACACGGAGCTGGACCACCCGTGCGTCCAGACGTAGTCCCGCGCGGCCGTGAGCACGCCGATGGCGTCGTCTTTCGACACCTCCGCGGCAGCTTTTCGCAGCGCGAGCGTCACGCTCAGCGGAGGGAACGCCTCCACCAGTTGCGTGCGCATGTACGCCAGGCGGTCCTTGGTCAGGGGCGGCGGGGGAAGAACGGGCGATCCCTTGGGAAACTGCGTGCGCCTCACCTTGACTTCGTGCTGCGAAAGCATGCGGACGACCGTGTGGTCGACGGGGGCGGGAAGCGCCGCGTAAAACACGCGCTGCACGTCGCCCTCGGGGAGTGCGTCAAAGTCCGTCTGCGCGAACTTTGGGATAAGGAACGAGTGCGAGTCGCCGACACGCAGCTCCTTCATCTCTTTCTCCGTGCGGCGTGCACCAGCGCCGCCCTTCCCGTCGTCCCCCTCCTCTGTCGCGTGCGCGCCCGGCTGCGAGGCATTGATCACACTGAGCAAATCGGCGGCCGACAAGCCCGTCGTCCGCGCCCCGCCGCCCTCCACCTCCACTGGAGCCACCCCGCTCTCTGTGGCAGTGAGATGGAGCGCAGCCTCTTCGTCACGGGCACTCGCAACAGAGGCAGCGGCCAGCGTGTCCCCTCCCTGCACGCCCTCGTCGCTGAAGGCCGCTGTCCCTCCGCCGACATTGTCGCTTGCGGCGGCGCAGTCCGCTCGACCATTCCCACCGACACGCTCGCTTGCGTCCTCCTGAGCCTCGTTTTTCCACACCTTATTCCGATCGCCTTCGTCAAGAGCAGACACTGCGTCGAGAGCAGACACTGCGTCGAGAGCAGACACTGCGTCGGCCCTCTCCGCGCCACCGACAGTTGCTGGGCACTCGGCCAGTGGGCTACCAACGGTAATAACTCTCGCAGTCGTCACTGCATCCGACGGCGCTTGCGACTGCGAAGACACCACGGCGCCGTCTACCCGAGTTTCTGTGCGGCTGTCGCCCGCGTCCTTTGTTCGCCGTGGTCGCTTCGCTGTAACGGCCACGCCGTCGGGCGACTGTGGCACACGCCTTCGCCGGGAGGACGGTGCTTTGGCAATGTCAGCAGCTGCCGCAACAGACACTGGCGCATTCTCTGTTGCGGCGGGTGGGGATTTCGCGGCGGAGAGAGTCACCGACGCTACCGACAGCCGGCGACGCGCACCCCGAGCGAGGCAGAGGGATGTACACGTGACAGTGACATGGGCGCGAGGGACGGCATGCACGCGGCCACAAGCGAACGCGAGGAGAGAGAGACGGGACGGAGCCGCTCTCAGCAGCATTGCGGCGCGTGGCACTTTCGAGCGAAGGAAGAGGAGGGAGGAGGAAAGTGTGCTTTTGTGTGTTTGGGTTTGACACGTGCGGAGTAACAGTCTGATGCTACCTTTGTGTGGTAAGAAAGCTGACTGTTTGGATCTGAGTGTCGGCGTTTGTGTGTCTCCTTTCTCCCGTTGTGTGTGCGCTGCGGGGCACTGGCGCACGTCGCAATGGCAGAAGCCTCCCCCGCACCCGCGCGGGCAGCTGCGGACGTTCCCTCTCTGCATTCGGCGAAGGGCCACTTGCGCGATCAGATTTACGACCAGCGCCACAGCGACAGGGACTCGTCGAACACGAGGCTGCTCGTCATCTACACGGGAGGCACTGTGGGCATGAAGAAGCAGGAGGATGGGGCGCTCAAGCCGGAGAAGGGTGCGTGTTGTGCGCATGTGTGCGTGTGGGGGACATGTGTGTGTGTGCAATACGTGTGTCAGAGTGCATATATGCGTGCCTGTGTGTTTGTGCTTGTTTGTGTATTAGTGTGTGTGTGTGTGTGTGTGTGTGTGTGTGTGTGTGTGTGTGTGTGTGTGTGTGTGTGTGAGTGCGTGCGCACGTGTGTCTAAGTGAATATGTGTGCGCGTGTGCGCAAAGAATTGCGGTCTTAAACCAGCAGTCTCGCCTTCGCGCAGGCTTTCTCACGCAGCAGCTGAAGGAACTCCCCGACTTCAACTCACCCGACATGCCGCGATTCGTTGTGCACGAGTGGGACCCTCTTCTTGGTGGGGTTATGGGTCGTACTGCACGCGCACACGCGCGGCACCCAGGGGCAACAGTCTCTCGGCCACACACACGCACACACACACGCCGCCCACTTGCACGCAATCCACGACGCAACCTCAGTGCGTTTATTACGACGCGAAGTATGCCGAGAGAGAAGAGCGGCAAGCACTCTCTCAATCCATCCCTCTTGTGCGCTTCAGATTCGTCGGACATGTCGACGTCGGATTGGGAGCGATTGGCGCATGAGATCGAGGCGCACTACTACGACTTCGATGGATTCGTCGTCTTGCACGGGACGGACACGGTGCGTGTCACGTGCATGCGCACTGTGGGCAGACACGCGAGGCTGTATCTGGGGGCGCTTGCGGGTCGAGGGATACGAAAAGTATGCTGCGTTGGGATAGTGCGTGAGAGAGGATTAGGGTTCTGGGCGTCTGCTCGAGTGACTTACCGACGGTGTCTCGCTCAGATGGCATACACTGCGTGCGCACTTTCCTTCATGCTCGAACACTTGGGTGAGTGATGTAACTTTTCGCGTGCCGACACACCCAACCACACCAGCAACACACACCCACGCCCGCAAGCACGCACACCCACACACGCACACATACACAAACACACACGCACACACACACACACACACACACACACACACACACAACCATGCACGCACGCACCTTACCTTCGAAAGTTGCGACCATTGCCCCGCCTCACACGTACCACGCTGTGCGCTGCAGGCAAGCCCGTCATCATCACGGGCGCCACCATTCCCTTTGTCGAAGTGTACAACGACGCGCGCCGAAATGTGATCGTGTCTATGATGTACGCAAGCCGTTTCGACATCCCCGAGGTGCGCCGGTGCCCCTTTCGCCACCCGCCTTGATGTCGGCAGTCGTGCTTTGCCCTCCATGCATCCCACTTCTCCAAATACTCGCCTGAGTAATGCCGATGTGCTCGACACTATTCCCGCGTCTCCGATGGCCCACTTCGCAGCCCACGATATGCTCTACCCAAAGCTATTTTTCCCCTCTTTATCTGCGCCATTCCCATTGAGCAGCAGTTGCGGATAGTGCCGACGCAGCCTCACGCCGTCCTTGCACCCGCTCCAGGTGTGCATATTTTTCAACAATTCCCTCCTCCGAGGTAACCGCGCCTCCAAGTTCGACACGTTCGGCCTCGGGGCTTTCGAGTCTCACAACTTTCCCGTTTTGGGAACTCTCGGCACGGACATCATGCTCCGCTCCGACATTCTTCTGCCGCAGCCGCGCAAGCGCTTTCGCGTGCACACGAAGTTCAACGGAAACGTCGCCGTTCTCCGTCTCACCCCCGGATTCAGCGACGACATCGTGCGGAACCTGCTCCTCCCCCCCATTCAGGGCCTCGTCATGGAGACGTACGGCGTGGGCAATGTGCCGAGCAGGAAGGCCGAGTTTATCAAGGTGGGGTCTCACGTCGAGTGGGTCCACACGCTTTCTCCGCTGTCGCCTCTAGTCCTCCGGCACTGCGCACACTCGCCCGACGTTCACTCCCAGCACTCCACACGCTTTCTCCGCTGTCGCCTCTAGTCCTCCGGCACTGCGCACACTCGCCCGACGTTCACTCCCAGCACTCCACACGCTTTCTCTGCTGTCGCCTCTAGTCCTCCGGCACTACGCACACTCGCCCGACGTTCACTCCCAGCACTCCACACGCTTTCTCCGCTGTCGCCTCTAGTCCTCTGACTGCCCACACTCGCCCGACGTTCACTCCCAGCACTGTCACGCATATAGTTTCATTATGCGTGGTAACAGCGCTATCGAAATGGATGTTCATGCAACCCATATAGTTTCATTATCGTGGTAACAGCGCTATCGAAATTGATGTGCATTGATTTGCGCACGTGTGTTCCATCGCAGGTGCTTGCGGACGCCGTGGAGCGCGGCGTTGTGATTGTCGTCATAAGCCAGTGCAACCGAGGATTCGTCGATCTAAACAAGTGTGAGTGGATGCGCCCCTGTTGCTGCACTCGCGCATACACGCGATAGCAGCACGCGCACACAACGGCATGCACACGCGCCCACTTAATCGGGCGTCCACACACAAGTCCAAGCCGCCCGCCAGCATCCCATCGCATTTGCTGTTTTCAAGACACATCATTCTTACGCCCGTTGCTGGACCCGTTTCTTGTTTCAGACGCCACGGGGCACGGACTGCGCGACGTGGGTGTGGTGTCTGGCGGGGACATGACGGCGGAGGCGGCGGCGACGAAGCTGGCGTACTTGTTAGGGAAGGACCTCCCCGTGCAGGAGGTGGGCTCTGCTTGAAATACCTTGGGCGATTCGTGACAGGACGCGTTCAAAGTGGTTTTGTTGTAACCTTATGGAAAGAGGTTGTGTCGCACTCGTTTCCGTCCTCGTGTGTGCGCATGTTACAAACCGCTCCGGTCGCTGTTACAATGGTATGGCGCCCATCTCAATGCGGACGCACTCACTCTCTGCGTCTCTCTCCCACACACACGCAGGTGAAGCGCTACATGACGATGAATCTGCGCGGTGAAGTGAGCCCGCAGTACATGGGCGCTGGCGAGCGCCCAAGCTGAGGGGTGTGCGGGGGATTTCGCATAAAAACACTTCCTCCGTTCGCAGCCGTCGCCACCTTTGTCTGTACTCGGCACACAACACAGTGCTTAGAGCGCATGCGACGGCGTCCAATGCCGCGCACATTTTCATTCCTCAGTGACGCCCCTTCGAAAATGCACCCCACACTAAAACAGCACAGCAGCTGACACCATTGATGCAACGCCAAGTGCGATCAATGAGCCACAGGGAAATCCGAGGCCGCTGTTCGCGAGGCGCCGTCGTCCACAAACACCCTTTCCCGTATTGCGCGCGCACCCGCAGACCTTCGTGCATGTCCTGTGCGTTTGCGCACACCCCCGTCCAGACGCGCCCGTCGCAGTTGGCGAGAGAGGGCCGCCGTTCCTGCTACAGCGCCCATCGCCAGACTTTCATCTCCACCGTTGTCCTCGCTATCGGTTGAGTAGTCGTCGCTGCCGTCGGAGAAAGATGCGGGCACAGCGGCCCTCGCGGCGTCCACGTGCACTTGTTCGAGAGTATCGCTCCGTGCGCGGATGGCGCACATGCCCGCCTCGTTACACAGCGCGCGCAAGTCGGCGCCTGTGTAGCCCTCCGTCGCAGCCGTCAGCGCGCTCACAGCGCCCAGAACAGCCTCCGACGCAGGCATGTGCGAGAGAAACTTGAGCAGCATTCGCTCCCGCGCACGCGCGTCTGGTGCGGTAAGCTCCACGTGCTTCTCCAGCCGCCCCGGTCGCAACACGGCAGGGTCGATCGCGTGCATACGGGACGTCGTCGCCAGGAAGAACACGCCCTCGGCACTCTCCGCCGCGCCCGTCACAATGCCATCCATCTCCGTCAGCAGCGCAGAGAGTAGGCGGTCGCCGGCCTGCTCACCGGACGTCTCGAGTGCGTTTCGCCTTGGGGCGAGGGCGTCGACATCGTCCATGACGACGACGCACGGCGCAGCGGCACGCGCGGCCGCCATGAAGCGCGCGAGGGATCGCTCGGACTCGCCGACCACCTTCGACCGCGCTTCTGCGCCATTGAGAACAGCGACGCCCAGCCCCGTCTCTGCCGCGAGTGCCATTGCAAGGGCCGTTTTGCCCGTCCCCGGCGGACCGTGAATGAGCACGCCGCGCGGCGCATGCACGCCCACGGCACGCGCAGCTCTCGCGCTGCGAAGGGGAAACACGACGCTCACGCGGAGGTCTGCCACGACCTCGTCGATGCCGGCCATGTCAGACAGGCGCGCACGCAGGCTACTTCGCGACGCGGCGTGAGCAAGGAGCGCGCTCGGCACGCCCGTGTCCAGCACAGCCTCAAATTCCTCCGCCGACAGTGGCGCGTCCCCAACACCCGCCGACGAGTCACGTGAAAGGCGGCGGCTGATCACGTCCGACACCAACCTGCGCAGGTCGGCAGGCGTGTAGCCGTGCGTGCGGTCTGCTATGTCGCGAATCGCACCCGGGGGTGGACGCAGTAGGGGTGCGCGTTCGCACACGGGCGCGAGGATTCGCGCGAGCATCTCTTCTCTCTGCGAGGCATTTGGAACGCCGATGGCAATGTGGAAGTCCAGGCGGCCGGGCGATCTCACGCGTGGGTGAACGAGCGTGGCATCCGGCGATATGCCGACCACGCACACGGGCCGTGGGCACGAGCGACCGCCACGTGCGACGCCGTCAATCTCCGCGCACACGTGCGCCGCAAGTCGCCACTCGATCGCGCCACTGTCCGCAGAGGACGGTGCGATGGACTCGAGGCTGTCGATGACCACAATGGAGGGCGCGCAGTCCCTCGCACGCGCGAAGACGGCCGAGATGCCTGCCTCACTGTCGCCCTCGTCGCGCTTGAAGACGTCCGTACCTGAAATGTGCAGCACGGGCAACCCACTTGCGCTTGCAACACACGCGGTGAGCGTCGTTTTGCCCACGCCCGAGGGTCCCGTCACAAGGATCCCCGCTGGGCGAGGCAAACCGACTGTGTCAAACGCGCGAAAGTGCAACACGAGGCTGCGTAATCGCTCCACGAAAGCGGCCACGTGGTCGCCCATTCCACCGCACGTGTGCGCCACCGACGCACGCCATGCGGCGCTCTCTGGCACCGCAGGGGCCTCCATGGCCAACCGAAGATTGCGCGCACGCCGACGCGTGCATGTACTGAACACTTGTTTCATTGCACGGTTACCTCCTGTTACTCCGGGTGACCGCATTTGAGTCGTGACGTCACATCAACACGTGCAAGAGCCAACACGAGTTGAAACTTGCGCACAACACACACAACACACACACACAAATACACACACACACTCTCTCTCACATTCACGTACCCCCTCCCATTCCCTCAAGCACGATGGCGACGGCAGCTGCCGCAATGTGCGGCGTGTGCACGCAGAATCCGCCCAAGTACAAGTGTCCCCGATGCCGCCTGCCCTACTGCAGCCTCACGTGCTTCAAGACACACAAGGAGACGCCGTGCACGCAGGGAACGGGCGACGCGGCCATGCAGACGAAGCCCGCGGAGTCCACAACAGTCGCGACGGATACGACATCGTCGACAGTTGCACCGGCAGCCCCTGTCGCAACGAGCGCGGCGGCGAGCGTGGCAGCGAATAGCGGAGAGGCGTTTGGCCTGACCGAAGCGCAGATTGCCGGCATGCGAGGGTCGTCGAAACTGGGCGACATGCTGCGCAACAAGCACTTGCGCGAAGTGCTGTCGAAGATTGCGGCGGCGAAACCGGAGGATGCCGAGGGACAGCTCGATGCCGCCCGCGCCGCCGCCATCTTCAACGAGTTTGAGGAAGAATGCCTGAGAGCATGCGGCGCGGCGGAGACGGAGCAGTCGTGAGGACGTCGGCGCGGTTCGCCGTGGGCCTTCTGCAGATTTGCGAGGTGACTTCGGTGCCTTTCGCGACCGTTCCACTTCGACGACGGCAACGATTGCGAGTCTACTACGGAGTCGCAACGGTCGCCGCCCTCGTCCTCACACCGGATGAGAAAGCGGCGCGGATCACGTGCCGCATGCATGGACATGTGGCGTCGTCGCTTTTGGCAAACGACTCCAACTGAGCACGCAAGTGCGTCGGGGAGGGGGGGGGGGGCTTCGTTAGAGCACGGACGTGTCTAGTGTATTGCGCCGCGATTCAACGCGAACGCGCGCGTAACTTCTCAAAAAATACACAAAACGAAAGGCGATTTCAGACAACGCTGCGCAAAGTCATGTGGCTTACGCGCCCGCGACTGCGAGTGTGTGCGTGCTTGTGCGTGCTGTGTTGGTGTAGAGTGCGCGTGCGCGTGCAACGCGAGTTGTGAAGTGAAATATGAAAGCGAGAAAAAGACGGCGCAACGCCACGCGCACGCAGCGAGAAATATCGGCTGCGCTTCCGCTAGAAAGCGCAACAGTGAGCTCGGTCGCGAAATGTGACACGGGCGGAGAAGACACAGTGACTGCATCGTAGAGAGCAGAGCCCTGCCAAAGCAAGATAGCGTTGCGTTTTCCGCGACGCTCACGACGGATTCGACAGCGTCTGCTGCAGTGCGTTCGTGTTCGAATTCGGGGTGTTCGACGATGCGGGCGTCTTGGTGCTTGTGGCGGCACCACGTGACTTGCCCTGGAACATGTCACCCGCGATGACTGGAGAGAGGAAACATGAACTCGCGTAAGTATGCGGCCAATGGGCGATGTAAACACATAATATCGATCTTGTGTGTGTGATTTGTGTGTGTGTGTGTGTGTGTGCGTTTGGGGGGGGGGGGGGGGGGGGGGGGGGGGGGGGCGTGTGCGGATGTGAGACACAATGAGCGCACTGTCGCACGGTCCACACACTCACCCTTATCCATGAGGCTGCCAGTCGGCGCACGCCCGCCAAGGTCTGAAAGAAGGAATATGGGTCACATATTGCGTCGCACACAGGTCACAGCCTTGGCCCATCAACCACTGGCACGCACACCCACACGCACACGCGCGTGAAAGAAGCACACACCTGTCAGCGAGCGAGCGGCGCGCTGCAGCGGCGACGTGGGCCGCTGCTTGTTCTCGGACCGCACGAGGAGTCGAACAGCGAGGTGGTTATTCCGCCGGTATTCGGCCTCGACGGACGACGACGGCGGCCACACGGCGCCGGTGTCGTCGCAGAGAATGGCAGGCTGCGACAAGGACCGTTGTGCAAGTCAGAAATTACGATTTGGAAAGGAAAAACGGTCATCAAGCACACTCTCTACAACACACACACAACCGTACGCACGCAAACACACACACACACACACACACACACACACACACACACACACACACACACACACACACACACACGCACGCAACGCATCTCGTACGCACCGCAGTGATGTTCCAGAAGTCGCACGTGTCCTTAAGAAGGTCTTTGAAGGTGTACTCGGCCGATGTGCGGAATCGCTGGAACTGCGACTCGTATTGCACTGCAACGGCGTTGTCGGTGCTCGACACTGCTCGCAAGAAGGAGAACGACGCCAGTTAGTGAGGTCAAACATAACGCCAAGACATCCACGCAAAAGTGCCACATGACAAGCGCGCAGTTCAGTGGAGTCGAAAAACACCGATTGTGACACGAACACAGAAGGTGCCACACCACGAAGCGCGCAGAGTGCGCAGCCGAGACACTCACGGCTGAAGAACGAGACGGATCGCTGCTGCTCCTCTTCGCCCGACTCCTTTCGTGTCTGCTGGGACGCCTTGCGACTCCGACGCGTGGCGGTCGATTCTACGACGAGCGAGACAGAAACAGAGGCAAATAAGCAACAGGAACCGCAGTTGAAGCCCGTCGATGTAGCAGACACACCGCACGGGCGATTGCACATCTCACATGTTAAGCAACGACAACTTCCATCCCAGAGAGGGCACACCATCCGCACAGCGCCCACACCCACCCTTTCGCGATGTGCGCTGCTTTGCCGAGCTCTCGGCCTCCTGCTGCGCCATGGCCTGCGTGGCCTCCTGCAGCACGTGCTCCATCTCCAGCGAAGCGACGTCCCCGTCCTCGGCGTTCGGGTCGTTCGACAGGACGCGCACGACCTTGCTTGGCCGTTGCACTTCGGACGATTCGGCGGCGGTCTCCTTGTCAAAGTCGCCCTCCGATTCCTCCTCGAGCGTCGAGAGAATGTAGTCCCACTTGTTCTCAATGTCGTCGACTGCGAGAGGCAGGGTCAGGACGGCGAATGCACGCACACAAACTTGCAAAGCGCCCGTGGCTTTAAGGCGTGTGCACACACATGTATACATTCATATGAAATGCATGATGAAGTTATTGCCCCACGCGCGCATCCTCTCCACAGGTCACACACACACACACACACACACGCACACACACACACACACACACACACTCTCTCTCTCTCTCTCTCTCTCTCTCACACACACACATCCGTCTTCAGGTCGCTTTGCACCCCACTAGCACGCGCGGGCAGCGCAACCCACTCAGTCCGGTGAACCTCCGTCGCGTGTGCGTCAGCGTGTCGATGAACTTTGAAAACGTCTCGTCCTTGGCCTGGTGTGCAAAGTCGTACAGCTCCTGCATCAGGCGCAGCTCGTCGTGCGTCTTGCTCGCGAGAATGTTGTCGACAACACGCACGTAGCCCAGCAGCTGCTGGCACGCCTCCTCGCACACCTCGATCTCTTTTCGCAACACGGCCTGCGCAGGATACGGGCGGCGTTACACACACACATACGGACCGCAGCATAAAAGCAGACTGGGACTACTTTCACCGAAGGACAAACGTAGCACACACGCACAGAGTGTCGGAACAGCCATGAATATGTGCGCTTGTCTGCATACATATAGAGAGGAACGACGCACGCAGTCAAAGAAGGGGAAGGTATGTGCGAGTGTGCGTGTGTGAGTACAGAGCAGCGCGTGTGCGTCGTGTGGCGCACCTCCTCGTCGAGCTGCATGTCGCCCAGCATGATCTGCAATCCACTGAGAAACTCCTCAAACTCAATCGTGCCGTTGCCGTCGGCGTCCATTTGCCGCACGAGAAATTCGAGTTGCGAGGGAAGGAGAGGCCGCCCGATGCGCTTCATCAGCTGCGTGCGACACGCACACACGCGCGCACGTTGTCAGAAAAAGACTCCATTTGACACACACACCCAACGTAAAAAAACATTGTGCAAGCCCACTTGCACACCCGAGTCACAAACGCGCGTAAAACACACGCGCACGCGTTTTCAGGCGACTCAACAAAAACAATAACAAACATTGCGCAAAGCCCAATTACGAACAGAGCTCAGAACTCTAACCCCAGCCATAACCCTACGCAACACCCTATTGAGCTCAACAAAGCCCAGAACTCTACCCCAACCCTACGCAATACCCTATCGGACAACGTACCAGCTCGAGCTCGTCCTTGTCGATGCAGCCACTGCCGTCGGCGTCGACGGCGTCAAAGACCTGCTTGAGGGCCGCGCGCTGTTCCTCGGTGTACACGCCGTCGCGCGTGATGTTGTGCGTTATTTGGTTCTTGAACCAGTTGAAGCGCTCTTCGGCCACTTCGCGCACCTTCTTGCTCACGTCGGGATACTGGTCGAGCACGCTGGAGGGCGCACACAACACCCGCTCAGTGTGCGCTCTCACAGAAGGAATACATACACGCAAGCCAATAGGTACGCAAATGCGCACTCTACACGACGCACGTGCACACGCACGCACACAACTGCACACACACATACCACACACACACACACACACACACACACACACACACACACACACACACACACACACACACACACACACACACACACACACAGAGAGAGAGAGAGAGAGAGAGAGAGAGAGAGAGAGAGA